>WNWK01003066.1:0-181555 GCA_009830355.1 Cherax destructor
CTCTATACATCACTAGTGAGACCTCATTTGGATTATGCAGCTCAGTTTTGGTCTCCTTACTACAGGATGGATATAGATTCATTGGAGAACATACAAAGACAAATGACTAAAATGATTTACAGTATAAGAAATCTCCCGTATGAAGATAGACTTAGAGCGTTGAATCTCCACTCTCTGGAGAGACGTAGAATGAGGGGAGATATCATCGAGGTGTACAAGTGGATGATGGGCATAAACAAAGGAGATATTAATAAAATACTGAGGATATCGAACCAAGTAAGAACCAGAAATAACGGATTTAAATTGGATAAATTTAGATTTAGAAAGGACATAGGCAAGTACTGGTTTTCGAACAGAGTTGTAGATGCGTGGAACAATCTTCCGAGTACTGTGATAGAGGCTAGGACCTTAGGTGGCTTTAAAAAGAGATTGGACAAATATATGAGTGGGAGGGGCTGGGTTTGAACAAGATGTCCTCTCTTGAGCTACTCTACCAGCAGCTGAAGGAAGAACTGAGGGTAGCTAAGCTTGAGATACAGCGACTGACTGAGGAAAACAAGAGGATTCGTAGTAATCCTCCTGTTGAGAATCCTCAAGCCAAGAAAGGAACCTGGACAGTGGCTGGAATGCATGGGACAAAGTTAAAGATCAAGAGGACGGATGGAGAAGTAGAATCAACGAAGAACAAGGAATCTGTTGTGGAAAACATCGAACCGATTCTCCATGTTACCTGATGAATGTGAGTCGACTACTGGGAACATCACGAACGACACCAAGGAGGGTAAGAACATTGTTCTTGTTGGGGATAGTCCAATTAGGTACATGGATAGGGCCTTCTGCTTGAAAGATAGAAGTAGGAGACAGAGGGTTTGGTTTCCTGGGGCTGGGATGGAGGATATTGTTAGCCGTCTGGACGACATCATGAGAGGTAATGGGAGCAATCCTATTATCTGTCTCAGTGCTGGAGGCAACGATGTTGGCAGACGTAGGAGTGAGGACCTGACTAGCAGGTATAGGTCAGCAATAGACATAATTAGGAAGAAGGGTGGGAACCCTGTCATATGTGGTATTTTGCCAGGGAGAGGAGTTGGAGATGAATGGCTGTCCAGGGCAATTTGTGTCAATTGCTGGCTGGACAAACACTGTAAGGATAATGCAGTACCATTCATTTGCAACTGGGACCACTTCTATGGCCGAAATGACATGTATGCCAGGGATGGGGTTCACTTATCCAGGGCAGGTGTGGATTTTCTTGCTAGCTCAATTGAGGGTGTTGTTAGGACTTTAAACTAGGATTAGTTAGAGGTATGGGTTTAGAAATGGAAAATACTGAATGTCGAAATATAGATCTAGGCTTTGATATAAAAAATCTTAACAATAACAAGGACAGTAATAGGTATAGTGGAAAAACAGAATGGAGCAGGAAGGGTGAAGAGAAAGGAGGGTCTTTAAAAGTGTATTATACAAATAGTCGTAGTGCTAGGAATAAGATGGACGATTTCAGATTAGTTGCAAGTGCAGGTAACATTGATGTATTTGCCATAACTGAGACGTGGTTCAATACGAAAAATAGGGACATTCCTGCTGAATGTCATATACAGGGTTTTAAATTGTTCCAAGTAGACAGAAGTTTCGGGAAGGGGGGTGGAGTGGCACTGTATGTCCGAGATCGCTTGAACTGTTGCATAAAAAAGGGAATAAAGTCTGAAATAACACATACAGAGTCTGTCTGGATAGAATTTTCAGAGGGGCATGAAAAATTGATTTTAGGTGTGATATACCGTCCCCCAAACTTAGATAGGGACCAAGGGAGACTACTATGGGAGGAAATTGTTAAGGCCACAATGCACGATAACGTAGTTATTCTGGGAGACTTCAACTTTAGTCAAATTGATTAGAATCAATTATAGCTGATATTATCAGAAGTCACCTTGAAGACCATAATTTGATTAATGAATCTCAGCATGGGTTTACGAGAGGTCGTTCCTGCCTGACAAATTTACTGACGTTTTTCAATAAAACATTTGAGGCAGTAGACAGTGATAAAGAATATGATATAGTTTAATTGGATTTCAGTAAGGCCTTCGATAGAGTACCTCACAAGAGACTCTTAAGAAAGGTGGCAGCTCATGGTATAGGAGGTAAAGTTCTAGCATGGATAGAGGCATGGCTTACCAATAGAAAGCAGAGAGTTTATATTAATGGGGTCAAATCTGAATGGGGATTAGTCACTAGTGGCGTTCCACAAGGATCAGTTTTAGGCCCATTGTTGTTCATAATTTACATAAATGACCTTGATGAAGGAATTGCAAGTGACATGAGTAAATTTGCTGATGATACAAAAATAGGCCGTATGATTCATTCTGAGGAGGATACCAGTGAACTCCAGGAGGATTTGGACAAATTAATGTCTTGGTCTGAAAAGTGGCAGATGAAGTTCAATGTGGACAAGTGTAAGGTACTAGTCCTTAGTAATGAAAATATCCCTCGAATTTATAAACTAGGTGAAGTAGAGCTTGATCATACAGAATGTGAAAAAGACTTGGGAGTCATGGTAAGCAGGAATCTAAAGCCAAGACAACAGTGCCTAAGTGTGCGCAATAAGGCTAACAGATTACTAGGATTTATTTCAAGAAGTATAAGCAACAGAAGTCCAAAAGTTATTTTACAGCTCTATACATCACTAGTGAGACCTCATTTGGATTATGCAGCTCAGTTTTGGTCTCCTTACTACAGGATGGATATAGATTCATTGGAGAACATACAAAGAAGAATGACTAAAATGATTTACAGTATAAGAAATCTCCCGTATGAAGATAGACTTAGAGCGATGGAAATAAATGGTATAAAATACCGACACAATGGAAAAATAAACACATAAGCAGTATAATGTGATCCTTTATTGACAACGTTTCGCCCACGCAGTGGGCTTTATCGAGTCACAGACAGATCTACCTGGAAAATGAGTAACATGAAGATATATATAGGGTATAGTTAAGTGGAGAATGCTGGGTCAGGTGGAGAAAGCTGCATGTGACAGTCTTAAAAGTAGTGTGATAGTTAAAAACATTGTGTGACTTAAAGGACCCGCAGTGTACCATTCTTGAGTTCTAGGTGGGATAGCGTTGAAGAAGTTTCTTGGCAATAGGTCCAGCTATGTTGTAGAAGCCGTTGTTCTGGTTGAAGTTGTTGGATATACAGATGAGTGATGATTCTAGGATTCTTCGGTATTGCGTGTTGTCTTCTCTGGCGATGAGTCTTGCGTTTCTGTAGTTGATTAAATGGTTGTGTAAATTTCGGTGTTGAACACAGGCATTTCTTGAGTCGTCAGATCTGCCTGCGTACTGGTGTTCTGAAATGCGTGTTTGTAGGTCTCTGGATGTTTCGCCAACGTATAATTTGCTGCAGCCATTACAAGGGATTGTGTATACCCCTGCCGTGGATTGAAGCTTTTCCTGTCTGTTACCGGTAATGTCCTTGATGGTGGTGGATGTGGAGGTGGATACTCGGAATGAGGTCTTAGAAAAAATGTTGGAAACTTGTTTGGAAATGGTGTTGGTGGGAAGGACTATGTATCTCTTCTCAACAGTGTCTTCTCTGGGTGTGTTGAAGATGTTTAATGCCCGTCGTCTGCAGTCTCTAATGAAGTGACGAGGATAGTGAAGTTTGGAAAAAACTTGTTCAATGAGGGAGCATTCTTCTTCAAGGAACTCACTGCTGCAGATTCTGAGTGCGCGAAGGAAAAAGCCTATAATTACACCACGTTTAATTTTGGTGTCGTGGTGAGAGTAGAAGTGGAGAAGATCGTGTTGATTGGTAGGTTTTCGATAGACTTTAAAACGAAGTTCATGGTCAGCTTTGCAGAGAAGAACATCAAGGAAAGGAAGAGTGTTGTCGACTTCTTCTTCTAGTGTAAACTGGATTGATGGCTCAACCTGGTTGAGTTCGTGTTGGAGAGCTTGAACGTTGAAGCGTCTGGGAGTTATGATGAGAATGTCGTCAACATAACGAAGCCAGGTGACAGAAGAGGGAATAATAGTGGAAAATCGCCAGAGAAGACAACACGCAATACCGAAGAATCCTAGAATCATCACTCATCTGTATATCCAACAACTTCAACCAGAACAACGGCTTCTACAACATAGCTGAACCTATTGCCAAGAAACTTCTTCAACGCTATCCCACCTAGAACTCAAGAATGGTACACTGCGGGTCCTTTAAGTCACACAATGTTTTTAACTATCACACTACTTTTAAGACTGTCACATGCAGCTTTCTCCACCTGACCCAGCATTCTCCACCTGACTATACCCTATATATATCTTCATGTTACTCATTTTCCAGGTAGATCTGTCTGTGACTCGATAAAGCCCACTGCGTGGGCGAAACGTTGTCAATAAAGGATCACATTATACTGCTTATGTGTTTATTTTTCCATAGACTTAGAGCGTTGAATCTCCACTCTCTGGAGAGACGTAGAATGAGGGGAGATATCATCGAAGTGTACAAGTGGATGATGGGCATAAACAAAGGAGATATTAATAAAATACTGAGGATATCGAACCAAGTAAGAACCAGAAATAACGGATTTAAATTGGATAAATTTAGATTTAGAAAGGACATAGGCAAGTACTGGTTTTCGAACAGAGTTGTAGATGCGTGGAACAATCTTCCGATTAGGGTGATAGAGGCTAGGACCTTGGGTGGCTTTAAAAAGAGATTGGACAAATATATGAGTGGGAGGGGCTGGGTTTGATTAGTGTCGTGAGTACAGGAGTAAATTCTTAGGTAATGGTGGTTTTGATAAGGACTAACCTTGTATGGGCCAGTAGGCCTTCTGCAGTGTTCCTCCATTCTTATGTTCTTATGTTCTTATCTGCCACTTCTCCGATCACTGCATCAGTCTATTCAAATCATCGTGGAGTGCTCTAATGCCCTCATTAGAATGAATTGGACGGCCTATTTTGGTGTCATCAGCAAATTTGCTTATGTCGCCATTTATTCTCTCATCTATGTCCTTTATGTAAATTGTGAACCACAAGGGGCACAACACTGACCCCTGTGGAACACCGCTTGTGACGCCCCCATTCTGATTTCTTCCCATTTAAGAACATAAGAAAGGAGGAACACTGCAGCAGGCCTGTTGGCCCATACTAGGCAGGTCCTTCACATTCCATCCCACTAACAGAATATTTCCTCAACCTAATTTTCAATGCTGCCCAATAAATAAGCTTTGATAATTCTATTTACTTCATGTGCAAATCCCACTCAAATCCAACCCCTCTCACTCATGAAATTATCCAACCTAAATTTGAAACTACCCAAGGTCCTAGCTTCAATAACCCTACTAGGCAGACTGTTCCACTCATCAACTACCCTATTTCCAAACCAATACTTTCCTATATCTTTTCTAAATCTAAACTTATCCAACTTGAATCCATTATTGCGGGTTCTCTCTTGGAGAGATACCCTCAAGACCTTATTTATATCCCCTTTGTTAATGCCCATTTTCCACTTGTATACCTCGATCATGTCTCCCCTCATTCTTCGTCTTACAAGTGAATGTAATTTAAGGGTCTTCAATCTTTCTTCATACGGAAAATTTATAATGCTATGTATTAATTTAGTCATTCTACGCTGAATGTTTTCTAACGAATTAATATCCATTCTGTAATATGGAGACCAGAACTGAGCTGCGTAATCTAGATGAGGCCTTACTAATGATGTATAAAGCTGTAATATAACCTCTTAACTTCTGTTGCTTACACTTCTTGATATAAATCCCAGTAATCTTTTAGCCTTATTACGTACGCTTAGGCATTGCTGTCTTGGTTTAAGGTTACTGCTTACCATAACCCCCAAGTCCTTTTCGCAATCTGTATGGTTAAGTTCTACGCCATTCAACTTATAAGTGCTTGGGTTATGGACACTCCCGAGCTTCAGAACCTTGCATTTATCTACATTGAACTGCATCTGCCACTTTTCTGACCACGAATTGAGTTTGTCTAAATCGTCCTGAAGTTCCCTGACATCTACGTTTGAATAAATTATCCTACCTATCTTCGTGTCGTCGGCGAATTTGCTCATATCACTAGTAATTCCCTCATCAAGATCATTGATATATATTATAAACAACAACGGGCCTAAGACTGATCCCTGTGGAACGCCACTTGTTACAGATCCCCACTCGGATTTAACCCCATTTAAGCACACTCTCTGCTTCCTATTGGTGAGCCATGACTCGATCCATGACAGCACTTTTCCCCCAATTCCATGAGCTGCCACTTTCCTTAACAGTCTCTGGTGTGGTACTCTATCAAAAGCCTTACTAAAGTCTAAATAAACAATATCGAATTCTTTATCGTGATCAACAGCCTCAAAAGCTTTACCGAAGAAAGTTAATAAATTAGTTAGGCAGGAACGGCCCCTCGTGAATCCATGCTGAGTATCGTTAATCAAATTATGTTTATCGAGATTGTTTCTTATAATATCAGCTATAATTGACTCTAGTAATTTGCCTACAATTGAGGTCAGGCTTATTGGGCGGTAATTTGACGGTAGTGACTTGTCCCCTGCTTTAAAAATAGGAATTACATTAGCCATCTTCCACATATCAGACACTACACCTGTTTGAAGAGATAAATTAAAAATGTTACTTAATGGTTCACAGAGTTCCATTTTGCATTCCTTAAGAACCCTTGCAAAAAGCTCATCAGGACCCAGCGATTTATTTTGTTTCAGTCGGTCTACTTGTTTCATAACCATTTCGCTAGTGACTGTGATATTACATAATTTATCTTCTTCAGGACCACTATAAAAATTAATTACTGGTATATTATTAGTGTCTTCCTGTGTGAAAACTGAGAGAAAATAATTATTATAAATAGAGCACATATCATTCTCCTTGTCAGTAAGATGCCCAGAGTTATTTTTAAGTGGACCTATCTTATCCCTAACTTTTGTTCTATAAACCTGGAAAAAACGTTTTGGGTTAGTTTTTGAATCCCTAACAACTTTAATTTCATAATCCCGTTTAGCTTTTCTTATCCCCTTTTTAACGTCCCTCTTAATGTCAGTATACTGATTTATAAGATGACCCTCACCTCTTTTTATGCGCCTATAAATTCCTTTCTTCTGCCCTAAAAGATATTTGAGCCTATTATTCATCCATTTTGGGTCATTTCTACTTGATCTAATTTCTTTATACGAGATAAATGTTCTTTGGGCAGCCTGTATAGTGTTCAGAAAACTGTCATATTGATAGCTCTCTTCGTTACCCCATTCCACAGATGATAAGTGTTCTCTAAGTCCATTATAATCTGCTAAGCGAAAATCTGGGACCGTTGCTGAATTATCCCTACTATCATACATCCATTCAATGCTAAAAGTAATTGACTTGTGGTCGCTTGAGCCGAGTTCCTCTGTAATTTCTAAATTATTAAACAAGGGTTTCCTTGCTTGCCAGAACCAAGTCAAGTAGGATATTTCCCCTTGTAGGTTCTTTCACAAACTGCTTCAAAAAGCAATCCTGAACTACTTCTAAAAAGTCGTTAGATTCTAAATTCCCTGTCAAGAAATTCCAATCAATCTGACTAAAGTTAAAGTCCCCTAGAATTACTACGTTATCGTGCTTTGTGGCCTTAACAATTTCCTCTCAAAGTAGTCTCCCTTGTTCCCTATCTAAGTTTGGAGGACGGTAAATCACGCCTAAAATCAATTTTTCACACCCCTCTGAAAATTCTATCCAGACAGACTCTGTATGTGTTATTTCAGACTATACCCGTTTTTATGCAACAATTTAAATGATCACGGACATAGAGTGCCACCCCACCCCCCTTCCCGATACTTCTGTCTACTTGGAACAATTTAAAACCCTGGATGTGACATTCGGCAGGCATGTCCCGATTTTTCATATTAAACCATGTCTAACCATGGAAACTCTCTGCTGCCTATTTTTCAACCACGCCTCTACCCAGGAAAAAAAAGGCTCTTCCTATTCTGTGTGTTTTAAGTTTCCTCAATAGCATCTGATGTGGAACTCTATCGAAAGCCTTACTGAAGTCCATATACACAATATCATATTCAATACCATGATCTACCTCCTCAAATACCTTAGTGAAAAATGTTAGTAAATTCGTAAGACAGGAACGCCCCTTTGTAAAACCTTGCTTAGATTCATTAATCAATTTATGCCTTTCAAGATGGCTACGAATTGCCTCGGCAATTATTGATTCCATAAATTTTCCAACTTTGGAGGTAAGGCTTATTGGTCTATAGTTCGAAGCTAAGGCCCTGTCACCTGCCTAGTAAATAGGTATTACATTTTCTATTTTCCACTTGTCTGGCACTATGCCAGTTTGTAGTGATATATTGAAAAGATTTGCCAAAGGTATGCTAAGTTCCTTTTTACATTCCTTAAAAACCCTTGCAAACAGTTCATCAGGGCCTGGGGATTTCTTAGGTTTTAATTTCTTTATTTGTCTGAGGACCATGTCACTAGTTACCGCAACCGTGCATAGTTTATGATCGTCCTGATCTACATAATTTATTATTACTGGAATTTAGCTAGTATATTCCTGAGTAAAAACTGAGAGGAAGTAAGTGTTGAAAAGTTCACACATTTCCTTATCAATGTCAGCGATGTGACCTGAGTTACTCATAAGTGGGCCTATCTTGTCCCTAATCTTACTTCTGTGTACCTGAAAGAACCCTTTTGGGTTAGTCTTCGAATCCCTTGCTACTTTAGCCTCATAATCCCTTTTTGTTTTTCTTATTCCTTTTTTTATTTCTCTCTTTAATTAAATATATTGATTTCTTAACTGCCCATTCCCTCTTTTGATACGGCTATATATGCCTCTCTTTTGACCAATGAGATGTTTTAATCTATTGTTTATCCGTTTGGGATCATGTTTGTTAGATCTAATTTCCCTACTCGGAACAAAAGTTGTCTTGGCAGCTTGCACTATGCTCTGAAACACGTAATACTGGCAACCAACATCATTGTGTTTGTTTATTATTAAATTATTGTAAACTTATCTAAAACATATTTAGTTGGATTAGGCTAAATTAAATTGCACTTGTTTTAATAATGTTAGTTAAGTTTTCTAAGGTTATTTTGGTACAAAATTATTAATTTTTACTTTAACATAAATTAAAAATATATATTTTTAAATGTATAAGATAAAATTTTAGAAAGTACTTAATTTTCTATGAGTTTTTCTAATTGACCATTGGATTAGTCAAGAAGATTGTCCCCAAACGCTTGAGAGACGCGGTAGGAGCTCAAGACCCCAGTAGACCAGCTCCTCCCAAAGAGCACAAACAGTCCCACTGGGACAAACCAATCATGGACAAAATCGCGAACGCAATGCTCACCAACGCTTCAGGAAAGAACAAAGCTCGTCTCCTAGCGGTGAAGGCACCACACTCAGGAGATTTCCTTCTAGCTGTTCCCAATTCCTTCCTGGGCACTCGACTCGACCCACAGGCCATTCGGATTGGTGTTGCTCTTCGCCTAGCCGCCACCATCCTCACCGAACATAGGTGTATTTACAGAAGTGCGACGGCTGATCAATTCGGACTTCATGGTCTCGTGTGTCACACATCAGAAGGGAAGTATGCTAGACATGAGGAGGTCAACGTCATCATAAAGAGAATCCTCGCCGATACTACAGTTTAAAACTTCAGTGTAGACACTGTACTTCCCACCTCAGGACTCAAGACCTGCTAACCGGTTTCACTGAATCCCTTCATAATTGTTATTTTGCCAACACTCTAACAGCGCATCAAGTCATAAAAATGACTTGCCTCCACTCAGTCCTATCTAGCATGCTCACACACGCCTGCTGGATGTCTAAGCATTTTGCACAAAAAGAATCCAATGTCACTCCCTCCCTCCAACCTTTCCTAGGACGACCCCTACCCCACCTTTCCCCCACTGCATACTATTTATATGCCCTCCAAGTTATCCTATTTTGTTCCATCCTCTTTAAATCTCCGAACCCTTCAACAACCTTTCTTCAACCCAATGGATAATACTTTTAGAAACCACGCACCTCCTACTATTCTCTAAGCTACGGATTCTCTGCATTATATTCACACCACACATTCCCCACAAATATGACATCTCCACTGCCTCCTGCCTTGCCCTCCTTGTTGCAACATTCACAACGCCTGCTTCACACCCATATAAGAGCATTGGTACCACTACATTTTCATACTTTCCTGTTTTTTGCTTCCATGGATAACGTTCTTTGTCTCCACAGACTCCTCAGTGCACCCCTCACCTATTTTTCTCCTATTCAGTTTACCTCATCTTTCATAGACCAATCTGCTGAAAAGTCCACTCCCAAATACCTGAATACATTCACTTCCTCAATACTCCCTCCCTCTAATCTGATATCCAGTCTTTCAATGCCTAAAGTTTTGGAACCCTCATCAACTTGCTTTTTTCTTTGTTCTCTTTTAATTTCCTTCTTTTATATTCCCTTAAAAATTCATCTACCAACATTTGTAACTTACAACCCGATCTATTACTATATTAAACAACCATGGTGACATCTCGCATCCCTGTCTAAGGCCTACTTTTACTGGGAAATAATCTCCATCTCTCCTATACTCTAACCTGAGCCTCACTATCCTCATAAAAACTCTTAACTGCTTTCAGTAACCTACCTCCTATTACATACACTTGCAACATCTGCAACATTATGCTTCAGTGTCAACACTTCACTTAGTACACACACTTCTTACCCTTCCTTATTGTTCATCTGAGATCCTGCTTTATTTCCCTTAATTCTTTCAATAACACCTCTTTCATACATGGATATTTCCCTATAATTCTAACGCACTATTTTGCCTCCTTTGCCTTGATACATAGGAACCATGCATGATCTGCTAACCCATAGGTACCTTACCCTCTTTCACACATTTATTGAATAAAAACACCAACCATTCCAGCTGCTTCAACCTTTTTCCACAGCCTATCGTACCTCCCTCACACTCACATCTGGCTCTTCCTCACTCCTAAAAGATGTTATACCTCCCTGGCCAGTGCATGAAATCACAGCTCCATTATCTTCTTCAACATTGAACAGTTCCTCAAAATACTCCCTCCCTCTTCCCGATACCTCCAAGTCCATATTCGCTTCTGTATTGTAAAAAAAACTCACATTCTAACTTTTTCTCTCTTCTCTTTTTACCTCATCATTCCATCAATCGCTTCTCTTCCCACCTGCACCCTCCTTCCAATATCCACAAACTTCTGCTGAACATTCTAACACTGCATTCTTAAATGTACCCCATACCTCTTCAGTCTCATTGCTTATATCTTCTCATTGCTTATATCTTCCCCTACCTCCTTTAATAAACCTTCACCTCTCTCTTACTTTGTGATGACATTCTCCTTGTATCCCATCTACCTTTACTCTCACTGTAGCTACAACTAAAACCTTATCTGATATATATATATATATGGCCCTCTACAAAAAAGCACATCTTTTAATATACCAATTCAAAGTCCAACAAATTATTGTAATTACACCTTATATCATATCTTGTATACCTACTTATCCCCATTTTCTTGAAATATGTATTACCTATTACCAAACCTCTTTCAATACAAGGTTCAATCATAGGCCTCACATTATCATTTACATTGTACTTAAGAATAATACCATGGTAGGGATAATACACCAAAATCCTACACTCATGGTTGGTTCCCTAAGTGTGCATGTTTACTGTTGTTGTTCTTATCATCAAGGGAAGCATTTTGACACATCTATGTCCAACATGTTTATCACAAGATGGCGCTGGAATATTGCCCTCTTAGTTTAGTCGTAAGATCATTTGTTATTCATCATTATGAACAATTTTCTTTTGCATTTTCTCTTATAAATGAAAGTTCTAAGAAAAGTGTGTAAAAACGTTACTAACCTAATGTATGAGCATGGTATAACATGCTAAATATTAACCTGGCACACCATATTGCGTGCTAAATATCTCTTGCAACGCATAAATTAACATTACATTCTACATCACCTCTAAATATTTATTTAAAAATAAAAATATTCACCTGCATATATATTCATAAAGCTTTCATTCAACTCCCATTGTATGATGAACGTCTCCTTGCAACAAAAATGGCATTAATTTCTTGAGAAAACTAGAAGAAAAGTGGACTTCCTCTATTATAGTTGATAACAATCATACAGCATTGTAGGCACCTGTATCACTTATATCATTGTAGGCGCTTGTATCACCTACATCATTGTAGGTACCTGTAACACCTACATCATTGTAGGCGCCTGTAACACCTACATCATTGTAGGTACCTGTAACACCTACATCATTGTAGGCGGCTGTATCACCTACATCATTGTAGGCGCCTGTAACACCTACATCATTGTAGGTGCCTGTATCACCTACATCATTGTAGGCGCCTGTAACACCTACATCATTGTAGGCGCCTGTAACACCTACATCATTGTAGGTGCCTGTATCACCTACATCATTGTAGGCGCCTGTAACACCTACATCATTGTAAGCGCCTGTAACACCTACATCATTGTAGGCGCCTGTAACACCTACATCATTGTAGGTGCCTGTATCACCTACATCATTGTAGGCGCCAGTATCACCTACAGCATTGTAGGCGCCTGTAACACCTACATCATTGTAGGCGCCTGTATCACCTACATCATTGTAGGCGCCAGTATCACCTACATCATTGTAGGCGCCTGTAACACCTACATCATTGTAGGCGCCAGTATCACCTACAGCATTGTAGGCGCCTGTAACACCTACATCATTGTAGGTGCCTGTATCACCTACATCATTGTAGGCGCCTGTAACACCTACATCATTGTAGGCGCCTGTAACACCTACATCATTGTAGGTGCCTGTAACACCTACATCATTGTAGGCGCCTGAAACACCTACATCATTGTAGGTGACTGTAACACCTACATTATTGTAGGCGCCTGTAACACCTACATCATTGTAGGCGCCTGAAACACCTACATCATTGTAGGTGCCTGTAACACCTACATCATTGTAGGCGCCTGAAACACCTACATCATTGTAGGTGACTGTAACACCTACATTATTGTAGGCGCCTGTAACACCTACATCATTGTAGGCGCCTGTAACACCTACATCATTGTAGGTGCCTGTAACACCTACATCATTGTAGGCGCCTGAAACACCTACATCATTGTAGGTGACTGTAACACCTACATTATTGTAGGCGCCTGTAACACCTACATCATTGTAGGCGCCTGAAACACCTACATCATTGTAGGTGCCTGTAACACCTACATCATTGTAGGCGCCTGTAACACCTACATCATTGTAGGCGGCTGTAACACCTACATCATTGTAGGCGCCTGTAACACCTGCATCATTGTAGGTGCCTGTAACACCTACATCATTGTAGGTGCCTGTAACACCTACAGCATTGTAGGCGCCTGTAAGACCTACATCATTGTAGGCGCCTGTAAGACCTACATCATTGTAGGCGCCTGTAACACCTACATCATTGTAGGTGCCTGTAACACCTACATCATTGTAGGTGCCTGTAACACCTACATCATTGTAGGTGCCTGTAACACCTACATCATTGTAGGTGCCTGTAACACCTACATCATTGTAGGTGCCTGTAACACCTACATCATTGTAGGCGCCTGTAACACCTACATCATTGTAGGTGCCTGTAACACCTACATCATTGTAGGTGCCTGTAACACCTACATCATTGTAGGTGCCTGTAACACCTACATCATTGTAGGTGCCTGTAACACCTACATCATTGTAGGTGCCTGTAACACCTACATCATTGTAGGTGCCTGTAACACCTACATCATTGTAGGCGCCTGAAACACCGCCTCTCACATAGATTTTTCGCAAAATAATAAAATTATTCTTCGAATAATATTAATATAAATTGAAGCTTCTGGCAACTTTTTCTTTTGTTGACGCTTTACGTGAGACTGAAATTTATTTATATAAAAATCTGAAATATATATAAAATAGTTTCATCAATTTAAGTTATGGTAATGAATATCTAAACCTCTGAACATTATCTTCTTTAAGTATTTTTTTCTTCAGAGAAAATGTTTTTTTTTGGTATATTTCACTTATTTTTAAAAGTTAGGTGAAGTTAGGTAACACTGGTCAGAAAACAGGACAAGAGCTTCCTGACTCTCTTATTAGTCGTATGATGACTCGCCTCTGGAGCTCTTGGTCATCTCGTCCAGTCCTTTAAAACTAATGTCTTTTTATAAGTGTCAACTTATTGACACTGTCACTTCATCTTAGTCCAAAGGTTTTGTTCCACTAGATAATGACAGAAATAAAAGGCACAATATTGTGACTGGAACAACACAGTGCCAGCTTCAAGGAACAACACAGTGCCAGCTTCAAGGAACAACACAGTGAAAGCTTCAAGGAACAACACAGTGCCAGCTTCAAGAAACAACACAGTGCCAGCTTCAAGGAACAACACAGTGCCAGCTTCAAGGAACAACACAGTGCCAGCTTCAAGGAACAACACAGTGCCAGCTTCTGCAGGATTACACCAGCTTCTCTTCTTTTCCTTCTTCCTTTTCATTGCTTGTCTGCCTATGCCTTCACCGATCTTCTTTCAACATTCCTAAGACATTTATAAACAACTGCGTTTGTTGAAGGCTAATGAACTGTGTTAGACTCTTAAAACTTTGTTGTTAATTTTCTCTTGTGTGTTCCATGTGACTCTCACTATACTGACAATATTCACACTGTTGTATTATAATTTCCCTGTGTTGTTCTGTACCCTATATTTTTCCCACCTCTGCAACGGAAGATTGTAGCTTTACCTCTCTGTCTACAGTTATTATTAATTATTTAATATATTCCAGTTATTTACTCTTACTGTGTTATTCACTCCCTGTGACCTTGCATTATTTCCTGATTTATGTTTATTAACTACTGTGTGTCCTGCCCTATTTTATTGTCTTAATTATTTTCCTAGTCTGCTGACTAAATTTTGTTTCAATTCATTTTCCTGTTTTCTCAAGTTTGCTCATTTTTTTTCATTCTGTTTGAACTATTTTACAAATAGTACAAACCACATATTGTGTCCAAGCAAGACATTTTTATTACAAGCAAGATTACTTTATCAGTGTAGTGAGTGACCTGTAAATGTTATCAGTGTAGTGAGTGTCCTGTAAATGTTATCAGTGTAGTGAGTGTCTTGCAAATGTTATCAGTGTAGTGAGTGTCCTCTAAATGTTATCAGTGTAGTGAGTGTCTTGCAAATGTTATCAGTGTAGTGAGTGTCCTGTAAATATTATCAGTGTATTGATTGACCTGTAAATGTTATCAGTGTAGTGAGTGTCCTGTAAATGTTATCAGTGTAGTGAGTGTCCAGTAAATGTTATCAGTGTAGTGAGTGACCTGTAAATGTTATCAATGTAGTTAGTGCCCTGTAAATGTTATCAGTGTAGTGAGTGTCCTGTAAATGTTATCAGTGTAGTGAGTGACCTGTAAATGTTATCAGTGTAGTTAGTGCCCTGTAAATGTTATCAGTGTAGTGAGTGTCCTGTAAATGTTATCAGTGTAGTGAGTGTCCAGTAAATGTTATCAGTGTAGTGAGTGTCCTGTAAATTTTATCAGTGTACTGAGTGACCTGTAAATGTTATCAGTGTAGTGAGTGACCTGTAAATGTTATCAGTGTAGTGAGTGTCCTGTAAATGTTATCAGTGTAGTGAGTGACCTGTAAATGTTAGTAAATGTTATCAGTGTAGTGAGTGACCTGTAAATGTTATCAGTGTAGTGAGTGACCTGTAAATGTTATCAGTGTAGTGAGTGACCTGTAAATGTTATCAGTGTAGTGAGTGACCTGTAAATGTTATCAGTGTCCTCTGCAATACTGTGTGTGAATTACATTTCATTATATCTCTGTTATTTTTATTGTCATTATCCGAAGAAATTCACTCTTGCAATTTTTATTTGCTAAGTTCAATTATTATCAATGATCTATTTTGAGTAATATATTTATTCTAACTGAACTTAGGAGTTATATTGTTGTCAACCATATACTAATTTGTTTTCATATTTTTTTAAGTTATATATTCTGTGTGAAATTTAAAATGATAGATTAAATTTATTCTGCATATTTTGACTGTGTATTTTATTTCTAAATTTTTACCTTATAGTTGAGATTCAGTATCCAGTATTTAATGTTTTTTTTTCCCTTGTGTTTGTTTGCTGTTCCCAGAAAATTTATAATTTGATTTACTCACTGTGAATCATTATTTTAATTTTAGTGAAATAATTCCATTTTTATTGTTACAATTTTTATATTATCCTGTTTATTATTTTATTTTATTTTCTCACCTTTTCCTGTAAGAAAATTTCTTTACCAGCATACTTAATATTTTTTTATAAATTAATTCCAAGTTATTTTTTTTTTTTTTTTTTTGCATTGGTTAACAATTTTATTATCAATTTTTTTTTATTGAATTGTCATTAGAGAAAGTTTACCATTGAAATTAATTCAGTTCTAGTAATATTGTTTTTCTTTATGCATTTTTTACGCATTTAATTATTTTAATTAAGCGAATTTCAGTGATCTTTCTCTTCTCAATATGTGTGTTTTATAATTATATATATACAAAGTTAGTTAAGCATCATTTCATGTTCTTTACGTAAATTCTTCTTTATCGCAATTATTTTCATTCTTTATTCTTTATCATGTACATTCTCTGAAACATATCTTAAATGCCTGCAATTACTGCTGACAATGCTCTCCTGAGTATCGTGAGCCAAGACAATGACAGTCAGCTCAGAATATTAGTGGTTCTTTGCAGACTGACAAAACCCACCACATAGACCATACAATTACTCTCGTCAGTTGCCTCCCAGGTGCCGAGGTGTGCAGTTGGCTACTCCGCACCTGGCCTTTGGTGGCGAAAATCTACATTACCCTACAAGATGGAGGGCAGCCGGCGACAGGTTAACACCGTTTGTGTGGAGCTATTGCAGGGATCTTTGTTGGATCATAATGTTGATATCCTCCTACTCCAAATCCTGCGAGACACATATAAGATCTCCAATGCTCCAGTGGTTTCCAGGTTTTCGTCAAGTTCACGACTACTACAGTGTTTGAGGATGTCATTCAATGATATCAAGAGATACGATGTCATGTGACCCCAAATGTGGCAGTGTGTCTTTGAGACATATCCTGCACTTACACGTGGATCAAGCTTCGAAATGTCCCTTTCGAAGCTGATGAGTATGCAATCCGTAAGGCCTTCATCAAATTTGGGATTATCCACCAGACTTACGCAGGTGTATGGGGCCGTTCACCATTTGAAGGTAAACATGATGGGGCGTTTGCTGTGAAAATGTCCCTCAAAATGCCCATCCCATTTTTTGTTGTCCTCGAAGTATTCCATACTCAGGTATATGTGTATTACCCGGGGCAAAGGAAGATGTGTCGGTTATGAGACCCGTATGGACACATGGAGTATCAATGTGATCGTCGGCGTTCTTGACAACAAGGTGACCAACATGTGCTGTCAGATGATCCTACACAAGCCCCTGAGTCCATGGTAGTCGAGGGTGCCCATGCAACACCAATGTCTCAACAGCCTCACCGCGATATACCTGTCACTACACCTGACTCGCCGTGTGCGACATTGCCCTGTATGGAGAGGAAGTTTGCTTATGATGGTGTGGCAGTGCTGTCAACTGATGCTGTTCTGTCATGTGAGGTTGAGCTAGGCCTCCCTGTATCATTTCCAGAATTATATAGTGCAGTGGAGGAGTGTCCGGTGCTGCCATCCACCCCAGTGGCGTCCGATGAAAGCATTGGTAGCTCACCGTCAACGATTGCGACTCCCGATGCACCCACTGTGATAATTACTAGCATGGACGTCCATGCGCAAGTGACCGCACCTGTCCGCACCATCTTTGACGGGAGCTCCCATAAGTGGGTGGCAAGAAATTCAAGTAGTGATGATGAACTGACACCAGGTCAACGACCTGGAAAAAAGTCACGGGCCACAATTGTGGCTAATGGGTTTGAAGTTGATGCCAGGGTGGGGAGTCTCCCGCCTGGTGATGTTAGTGGCACAGACGGTGATGTCTCTCAGTGTCTAAATGTGGTACGAGTGACTATGTTTGATGAAAATTAGCAATATTCCAGTGTCTAACTTTAAATGTCAATGGTTTATGGGCGACTCATAGGAAAGTTGATTTTGAGCAGTTTTTATGTCATTTTAGACCTGACATTGTGTTTGTTCAAGAACACAATTATCGGGATGTGGGTGAATTGACGGGAGGAGGGGCATGATGAACGTCGGATTCATTAGTGTATATGGGCCTGCGGCGGGGGATGCGGGTACGAAAAATCAGTTTTTTCAGGAGACGCTTGTATATCATTTCCGGTCGCTACCCGCGGTAACCGTTGTGGGAGGTGACTGGAATTGCGTTACGCGACATCGGGATGTGGAACCGCGGGGTAGTAGTTTTTATTTTGGGTGATATCTTGCAAGGAGTTGGGTTGCGCGACGTGGGAGGCTATGTAGTTGGTCGGGTGGATCTTACTTTCGTCAGACAGGGTTACGCGGCGTGACTCGATAGGGTTTATGTAGCGTGTGCAGTTGATATACAGAGTGTCCAGACATCTGATGAACATTTTACTGATCATCGTGCGGTATTGGTACGTCTCTCCTGGGCTGGTTTACCACAATTTGTTCCTCGGTTTTGGAAATTAAATGTTAGTCTTTTAAAACGGCATGACATTCATGATTTATTTGGACGGATGTGGTCTCATATATGGAACAATAGGATAGATGTCGTAGATATTCTAGAGTGGTGGGATGTAAGGGGTAAACCCAGTATTAATTTTTTTTTTCGGGCGGTGAGTAAAGAAGCGATACAGTTGCGTTATGGGAAGTTAAATTTTTTACGACATCAATTGCGTGCGTGTTACGAGCCACGTGCAGAGTAACTAGTGGCCATCATTGCCGACCTGAAAGCGGAAATATCGGATCTATAAAATCAGTTATTTCACGGGGCGCGAATTGCGGTGGGTATTGATGAAGTTCTTTGGGGTGACCGACCATCTGCGTATGTTCTACGTGAACACAGTCAGCGTCGTCGGTCGTTAAATATAATGAGTTTTACGGTGCAAGACGGGGTTGAGTCCTTCCTGTCGGGTACGACGATAACGAATACCGATCGTTGGTGTTAGGGATTTTGGCGTTAGACTGGAAGGCCGCCTTTGATAACGTTGACCATCTAGTGTTGAAAATGATAATGGAGCAGCAGGGTTTCGCACGTCCAATTGTCAAGTGGGTCATGTCGTTGTACGCTGACGCGAGTTTGCGCGTCCAGGTAAATGGGAAGTTAGGTAGGTCTGTGTTTTTGCATCATAGCTCCTGGCCCTGCTTCTTCACTGGCCGCTACTGGGTCACTCTCCATGCGCCATGAGCTTTATCATACCTCTTCTTAAAGCTATGAATGGAACCTGCCTCCACTACATCGCTTCCCAAACTATTCCACTTCCTGACCACTCTGTGACTGGAGAAATACTTCCTAACATCCCTATGATTCATCTGAGTCTTCAACTTCCAACTGTTGCTGTGTCCCATCTCTGGAACATCCTGTCTCTGTCCACCTTGTCAATTCCTCTCAGTATTTTATATGTCGTTATCATGTCCCCCCTATCTCTCCTCTGTGTGTGTGTGTGTGTGTAGTACTTTCGTATATGTACACACCAGTAATGGGTGGTTCCTCGAGTAGGCTTGGCCTTTTTTGGTACCTTTTTAGTCTTTGTATTTAATAAAGGAGTCCGGAGACCAGCAGTCATCCATGCTGCTAACCAAGCTTATGGAGGTCAAAAGAATTCTTAATCTACATATTTTAACAGAGATCTCCGGACCTGATAAGTGAAACACATGTGCAACATTTATGTATTATTATTTCGAAACGTTTCGCCTACACATCAGGCTTCTTCAGTCGAACAGAGGCGAGGCGGCAACAGCAGTAGAGATGTAAAGTCGATGTAATTAGTGTTGAGGGACTGACCTCCTCAAAACTACGTCTTCGAGGGTTATGGACTGATTATATCATCTTTACATCTTTATTGCTACTGCTGGCTCCTCTATATTCGACTGAGGAAGCCTGCTGTGTAGGCGAAACGTTTCGTTATAAAGATGCCTAACTGTTACAGGTAGTAAGGCATCTTTAGCTCTTGTGCTTTGTATGTCACTGTTTACGTACTGAGAAATCAACAAGGAAGTAATATATACAATTATTTTATTATTTTTTTTTTTTTATTAACACATCGGCCGATTCCCACCAAGGCAGGTGGCCCGAAAAAGAAAAACTTTCATCATCATTCACTCCATCACTGTCTTGCCAGAGGGGTGCTTTACACTACAGTTATAAAACTGCAACATTAACACCCCTCCTTCAGAGTGCCGGCACTGTACTTCCCATCTCCAGAACTCAAGTCCGGCCTGCCGATTTCCCTGAATCCCTTCATAAATGTTACTTTGCTCACACTCCAACAGCACGTCAAGTATTAAAAACCATATGCCTCCATTCACTCCTATCAAATACGCTCACACATACAATGTATAATAATAATAATAACCGGATTGACTTCTGAGATTACTAACTTATTCTTGTCAACTGTTATCTAAGGTCAAGTTCTGACCTTCTTCAGTACTTAAGCTTTCTCTTAAGTCTGAGCTCGTTTCTTACTACATAAAAACATAAGAAAGGAGGAACACTGCAGCAGGCCTGTTGGCCCATACTAGGCACGTCCTTCACATTCCATCCCACTAACAAGATATTTGTTCAACCCAATCTTAAATGCTACCCAAGAAATAAACTTTGATAATTCTATTTACTCATGTGCAATTCCCACTCAAATCCAACCCCTCTCACTCATGAATTTATCCAACCTAAATTTAAAACTACCCAAGGTCCTTGCTTCAATAACCCTGGAAATAAATGGTATAAAATACCGACACAATGGAAAAATAAACACATAAGCAGTATAATGTGATCCTTTATTGACAACGTTTCGCCCACACAGTGGGCTTTATCAAGTCACAAACAGATCTACCTTGAAGTTTTCTCTAATCAAGCTTTTTCTTATTATCATTTCCTGAAGAGTTCTGGAAACCGAGGTTTCGTCTCTTCCTCTGCAGGTGCAGGTGAACGGACTGACTGGACTCATCAAGTTCGACACGGAGGGATTCCGACGAGATGTAACACTCGACATTGTGGAACTAACGAAGGAAGGGCTGATCCGCGTTGGCAGGTGAGTAACGCTGTGGATCACCTGACACCAACACAGAAGTTCTTGATAAGTGAGAGATGTGTTCAACATCTGGATAACTTCATTCTGGAAATGTTTAGCCAGCCAATGGCTGCTTCAGTCCAATGGCTGCTTCAGTCCAATGGCTGCTTCAGTCCAATGGCTGCTTCAGTCCAATGGCTGCTTCAGTCCAATGGCTGCTTCAGTCCAATGGCTGCTTCAGTCCAATGGCTGCTACAGTCCAATGGCTGCTTCAGTCCAATGGAGAGAAAGGTGAAACATGTCAAGGAGTTTCAGATAATCAGTCCCACACCTTTCTAGCCACTGGCTGGAGTAACGTTACCATAATAATGTTATCCAAATATTGCACAGGTGTCCCATTTATCAACTTGTCACTTTTCTAAACCATTTATCAACTTGTCACTTTTCCAAACCATTTATTCCAAAAAAGTAAATTCTTCCAGTGTTCAGTTTTCAGAATTTTATTTCTAAAAATATCATTTAAAATTTTCTATAATAGAGAAACGCATTTTTTTTAATTTCCATGAAACAATCGACCGTTTTGATTTGTGTATGTGTGAAAACACTACTTTCCGGAGTTCCTGTCTCCCGAAATTTAAAGTAAGACTTCTTGCTTTTAGTATTGAAGAAAATAAATTTTCCTTATATCTTTCCTAGTAAAACTTTAAAATTCCTGCAATTTATAAATATTTTTTTTTCAACGACCCACCCGTATCTTACCGAGGCAGGGAGACCTAAAATGAAAAAAACAAAGGTTTCTCTTTGAAATTTAGTAATGTATACAGTAGAAGGGGTTACTAGTCTCTTGCTCCCGGCATTTTTAGTCACCTCTTACGACACGCATGGCTTACGGAGGAAGAATTCTGTTCCACTTCCCCATGGAGATAAGAGAAAATAAAATAAAACGAGAACTTGTGAGAAAATAGAAGAAAACCACGAGGGATATGTGTGTGTGTATATATATGTTTATATGTGTAGTGTGACCTAAGTGTAAGTACAAGTAGCAAGACATACCTGAAACTTTACATGTTTATGAAACAGAAAAAATACACCAGCAATCCTACCATCATGTAAAACAATTACAGGCTTCCGTTTTACACTCACTTGGTAGGACGGTGGTACCTTCCTGGGAAGTTGCTGTCTACCAACCTACTACCACAAGACGGTAGTACCTCCCTGGGTGGTTGCTGTCTACCAACGTACTACCTAGATATATATATGTCGTGCCGATTAGGTAAAACTTGCGATTTTGGCCATATAAGACAAGTGAAAATTTGTGTATGCAATAATTTCGCCAAAATCATTCTGAACATAACGAAAAAATATATTTCATTGTGTTTGTTTATTATTAAATTAATGTTAACGTATCTAAAATATATTTAGTTGGGTTAGGCTAAATTAAATTGCGCTTGTTGTAATAAGGTTAGGTAGGTTTTCAAAGTTTCTCTTGGTACAAAATTATAAATTTTACATTACCATAAATGAAAAAAATATATCTTTAAACGTATAAGAGAAAATTTTAGAAAGGACTTAATTTTAGATGAGTTCTTGCTAATTGACCAGTTTTACCTAATCGGCACGACATATATATATATATATATATATATGCTAGGAATTCGCAAGAGCAGGCGAAATATTCACAAACACTGATCTCTGGCCGACGGAGACTCGACCCTACAACCTTGTAACAGGAACGCAGTGCTTACCGACCGTACCACACTGACCAATACCTTGGCATCCAGCTTTCCAGACGTTATTCCAGGCAGCCAGCTTTCAGGCAGGAAGGCTTAAGCTTTTCATCTCATCCCCTGCATGCATCGACACAACTAGAGATTTATACAATGCTAGGAATTCGCAAGAGCAGGCGAAATTTCACAAACACGATTTCGAGAGTTGATAGTATGTAGAACGTAGTACAGTGCCAACTGAATTTACTTGAGAACAATCTGCACGACGTTAAACGTCAGGCGTTACACAGGGGCATTGGCAGCTTTTCTCCCTACTGATCACAACGGATTTATACATTGCTGCAATCTAGCAGAAATATTCACAAACACTGATCTCTGGCCGATCAGTGTTTGTGAATATTTCGCCTGCTCTTGCGAATTCCTAGTCATTGTATAAATCTCTAGTTGTGTCGATGCATGCAGGGGATGATGAAAGCTGTAAGCCTTCCTGCCTGAAAGCTTGCTGCTTGGAATAACGTCTAGCGAAAGCTGGATGCCAAGGTATTGGTCCAGTGTGGTACGGTCGGTAAAGCACTGCGTTCCTTCAAGGTTCGTAGGGTCGAGTCTCCGTCGGCCAGAGATCAGTGTTATATATATATATATATATATATATATATATATATTTTTATATAGGATGGGGTCCACCTCTGTACAAATTGTGGGACCTATAGCCTCGGAGAAGTGGATAAAAGGCTTCAAGGAAGAATATTTGGATTTCTTCCTGATGCCATTTGAATATTCCACTTCTCCTACCACCCCATCTTTAAATTTTTTTTTTACCAATAGGTATGTTTTATTACATAATATGGTACAAAAGATTTGAGAGATACATTGTTGATATAAAGATGGCATATACAGTACACGAGGTGAGAGACACATGTCTAGTACATATTGTTACATCTTTGTCACTGATTATAATGCGAAAATCTCATCCAGCTCTTCCGAGCTGGTGCGCGTGCCCAGAATACAGCATGCATTACCCCTCTGAACAGCAGCGCTGAGTCGCTGGAACAGAAAACTAGCTGCCCTGGGATCCCTAGTTACCCTGTTGAGTCTTTTGCCCAGCTCCTTGAGGAACTTAGATGCACTCTTTGCCCATGAGCCAAGGGTCTCTGAGCCTATGGGAACAAACATATAATGATGGGCAAGTTCTCCATATTTTTCGACTTCTGGGACTCCTGAGCTGGGCAGCCCCTCCTTCCTCCTGGTGTACTGGAATAGGTATCAGCCAAGGTAGATGCACATATATATATATTTTTTTTTTTTTATTAACACATCGGCCGATTCCCACCAAGGCAGGGTGGCCCGAAAAAGAAAAACTTTCATCATTCACTCCATCACTGTCTTGCCAGAGGGGTGCTTTACACTACAGTTATAAAACTGCAACATTAACACCCTCCTTCAGAGTGCCGGCACTGTACTTCCCATCTCCAGAACTCAAGTCCGGCCTGCCGGTTTCCTGAATCCCTTCATAAATGTTACTTTGCTCACACTCCAACAGCACGTCAAGTATTAAAAACCATTTGTCTCCATTCACTCCTATCAAATACGCTCACACATGCTTGCTGGAAGTCCAAGCCCTCGCACACAAACTTCCTTTACCCTCCCTCCAACCTTTCCTAGGGCGACCCCTACCCGCCTTCCCTCCACTACAGATTTATACACTCTCGAAGTCAATCTGTCTCGTTCCATTCTCTTACATGTCCAAACCACCTCAACAACCCCTCCTCAGCTCTCTGACAATCGTTTTGGTAATCCCGCACCTCCTCCCTAATTTCCAAACTCCGAATTCTCTGCATTATATTCACACCACACATTGACCTCAGACATGACATCTCCACTGCCTCCAGCCTTCTCCTCGTTGCAACATTCATCACCCATGCTTCACACCATATAAGAGCGTTGGTATAACTATACTCTCATACATTCCTCTTTACTTCCATGGACAAGGTTCTTGTCTCCACAGACCTCGAAGTGCTCCACTCACCCTTTTCCCCTCATCAATTCTATGATTCACCTCATCCTTCATAGACCCATCCCTGACATGTCCACTCCCAAATATCTGAATACATTCACCTCCTCCATACTCTCTCCTCCAATCTGATATCCAATCTTTCGTCACCTATTCTTTTTGTTATCCTCATCACCTTACTCTTTCCTATATTCACTTTCAATTTTCTTCTTTTACACACCCTACCAAATTCATCCACCAACCTCTGCAACTTCTCTTCAAAATCTCCCAAAGCACAGTGTCATCAGCAAAAGCAACTGTGACAACTCCCACTTTGTATTTGCTTTTATCTTTAGCCCAACACCTCTTGCCAAGACCCTGATTCACTTCTCTTACAACCCCATCTATAAATATATTGAACAACCACGGTGACATCACACATCCTTGTCTAAGGCCCACTTTACTGGGAAATAGTCCCTTCCTCCTACACACTCTAACCTGAGCCTCACTATCCTCATAAAAACTCTTCACTGCTTTCAGTAACCTTCCTCCTATTCCATATACCTGCAACATCTGCCACATTGCCCCCTATCTACCCTATCATACGCCTTTTCCAAATCCATGAATGCCACAAAACATCTTTACCCTTATCCAAATACTGTTCACCATATGTTTCACTGTAAACACTTTGGTCTACACACCCCTACCTTCCTAAAGCCCCTTGTTCATCCGCTATCCTGCTTTCTGTCTTACTCTTAATTCTTTCAATAATAACTCTACCATACACTTTACCAGTTACACTCAACAGACTTATTCCCTATAATTTTTGCACTCTTTTGTCCCCTTTGCCTTATACAAAGGAACAATTCACGCTCTCTGCCAATCCTAGGTACCTCCCTCTTCCATACATTTAAAATAATAGCACCAACCACTCCAAAACTATATCCCCACCTGCTTTTAACCTTTCAATCTTTATCCCATCAATCCCAGCTGCCTTACCCTTTCATTCTACCCACTTCCTCACGAACTTCCCCTACACCCACAACTGGCTCTTCCACACTCCTACAAGATGTTATTCCTCCTGCCCTACACACGAAATCACAGCTTCCTGTCTTCATCAACATTTAACAACTCCTCAAAATATTCTCTCCATCTTCCCGATACCTCTAACTCTCCATTTAATAACTCTCCTCTCCTACTTTTAACTATCAAATCCATTTGTTCTCTAGGCTTCTTCAACTTATTAATCTCATTCCAAAACTGTTTCTTATTTTCAACAAAATTTGCTGATAACATCTCACCCACTCTCTCATCTGCTCTCTTTTTACATTGCTTCACCACTCTTTAACTCTCTTTTTCTCTCCATATACTCTTCCCTTCTTGCATCACTTCTACTTTGTAAAACCTCTCATATGCTAACTTTTCCCTTACTACTCTCTTTACATCATCATTCCACCACGCTCCTCTTCCCTCCGCACCCACTGCCTGTAACCACAAACTCTGCTGAACACTCTAACACTACATTTTTAAATCTACCCATACATCTTCGACCCCATTGCCTACACTCTCACTAGCCCATCTATCCTCCAATAGTTGTTTATATCTTACCCTAACTGCCACCTCTTTTAGTTTATAAACCTTCACCTCTCTTACTTACTGATTCTATTTTCCTTGTATCCCATCTACCTTTCACTCCCACTGTAGCTATAACTAAAAAGTGATCTGATATATCTGTGGCCCCTCTATAAACATGTACATCCTGAAGTCTACTCAACAGTTTTTTATCCACCAATACATAGTCCAACAAACTACTGTCATTACGCCCTACATCATATCTTGTATACTTATTTATCCTCTTTTTCTTAAAATATGTATTACCTATAACTAAACCCCTTTCTATACAAAGTTCAATCAAAGGGCTCCCATTATCATTTACACCTGGCACCCCAAACTTACCTACTACACCCTCTCTGCATGTTTCTCCCACTTTAGCATTTAGGTCCCCTACCACAATTACTCTCTCATTTGGTTCAAAAGTTCCTATACATTCGCTTAACATCTCCCAAAATCTCTCTCCCCCTCTACACTCCTCTCTTCTCCAGGTGCATACACGCTTATTATGACCCACTTTTCGCATCCGACCCTTATTTTAATCCATATAATCCTTGAATTTACACATTTATATTCCCTATTTTCCTTCCATAACTGATCCTTCAACATTATTGCTACCCCTTCCTTAGCTCTAACTCTCTCAGATACTCCTGACTTAATCCCATTTATTTCTCCCCACTGAAACTCGCCTACCCCCTTCAGCTTTGTTTCACTTAGGGCCAGGACATCCAACTTCTTTTCATTCATAACATCGGCAATCATCTCTTTCTTATCATCCGCACTACATCCACGCAAGTAGCAAGAAACGAATGTTTTTTGGGACCTGACGAGCTGTTGGAATGTGACTAGGGTAATATTTTGTGAAAGGATTCAGGGAAACCGGTTAGCCGGACTTGAGTCCTGAAAATGGGAAGTACAATGACTGCACTTTAAAGGAGGGGTTTGGGATATTAGCAGTTTGGAGGGACATCTAAATTGTAGTATCTGAGCGCCTCTGCAAAGACAGTGATTATGTATGAGTGAGGTGAAAGTGTTGAAGGATGAAAGCTTTTTTAATCTTTTTAAGCTTTTCTTTGTTTTTGGGTCACCCTGCCTCGGTGGGAAACGACCGACGTGTTTATATATATATTATATATATATATATATATATATATATATATATATATATATATATATATATATATATATATATATATATATATATATATATATATATATGCAAGAAAACCACTAGGAAAAATAGAAGAATTCCAAGCGCTTTCGTGACTACTCACATTATCAAGGAACTATAACAGGAAACATGACAAGAAGGGCTTAGTATAGGGCGAGACTACACCTCACAGTCACATCACACTAACAAAGACTACACCTCACAGTAGCGTAACATCTCACGACTCTGTGAAGAGGAACATAAGAAAGGACCTGAAACTCTTCCCAAGAATTAAGATTAGTCCAATTTATCATTAAATTCTTCCCAAATTTTATTAATTATAAATGAATCCAATTTATATAAACCAAAAGAAATATTCATATTATTTTCAAAACTGCTTTTAATGAAACATGATTCTATTATATTCCTCTCAACCATGGACTTGCTTGATACAACCTTCTCAGCATTTTGAAAATCAATTGGATGGTTAAAATCTCTCACATGAATAAATAGAGCATTAGAATCTTGTCCAGTTCTAATGCTATATTTATGTTGTTTTAATCTTAGTTCAAGAATTTTACCAGTTTGACCATAATAAACTTTATCGCATATTTTACAGGGAATCTTATAGACACATCCGTCAACATTTTGGGGAGAATTTTTTATCAAAAGTCTTTTTACTGTATCAAGATTTTTAAATACAACTTTGATATTAAAATTCTTAAGAAAGGAAGGCATATCAACCAAGTTTTCATGGTAAGGGAGAACCAACATATTTTTGGTTGAATAAGGTTGGTTGTCCCTTTTTGGATTGTAAAAAGTATTCCTAGCTATTTTAAAAGATTTATCAATTATGTTTCTTGGGTATTTTAAATCATACCCAAGAAGGTTGTATCAAGCAAGTCCATGGTTGAGAGAAATATAATAGAATCATGTTTCATTAAAAGCAGTTTTGAAAATAATATGAAAATTTCTTTTGGTTTATATAAATTGGATTCATTTATAATTAATAAAATTTGGGAAGAATTTAATGATAAATTGGACTAATCTTAATTCTTGGGAAGAGTTTCAGGTCCTTTCTTATGTTCCTCTTCACAGAGTCGTGAGATGTTACGCTACTGTGAGGTGTAGTCTTTGTTAGTGTGATGTTACTGTGAGGTGTAGTCTCGCCCCTTATATAAGCCCTTCTTGTCATGTTTCCTGTTATAGTTCCTTGATAATGTGAGTAGTCACGAAAGCGCTTGGAATTCTTCTATTTTTTCATAGTGGTTTTCTTGCATATTTTGATATCACCTGTTTACTGTGATCTTTTGCATATATATATATTTATATATATATATATATATATATATATTTATATATATATATATATATATATATATATATATATATATATATATATATATATATATATATATATATATATATATATATATATATATATATATATAAAATCACGTCGGTCGTTTCCACCGAGGCAGGGTGACCCAAAACAAAGAAAAGCTTAAAAGATTAAAAAGCTTTCATCCTTCAACACTTTCACCTCACTCATACATAATCACTGTCTTTGCAGAGGCGCTCAGATACTACAATTTAGATGTCCCTCCAAACTGCTAATATCCCAAACCCCTCCTTTAAAGTGCAGTCATTGTACTTCCCATTTTCAGGACTCAAGTCCAACTAACCGGTTTCCCTGAATCCTTTCACAAAATATTACCCTATTCACATTCCAACAGCTCGTCAGGTCCCAAAAAACATTCGTTTCCATTCACTCCTATCACGCTCACGCACGCTTGCTTTAATTCCAAACCCCTCTCCCACAAAACAATAAGTGTCCGGGGCCCAAGACTGTTCAACAGCCTCCCATCAGCCATAGGGGGAATTACCAATAGACCCCTGGTTGTCTTCAAGAGGGAGCTGGACAGATACGGAAAGTCAGTGCCAGATCAGCCGGGCTGTGGTTCGTACGTTGGACTACGTTCGGTCAGCAGTAACAGCCTCGTTGATCAGGCCCTGATCCACCAGGAGGCCGGGTCATGGACCTGGATGCGATGGACTTGATCCCCGGAATGCCCTCCAGATAGACTTCACTTTTCGGGGATGACCCCTACCCCGCCTTCCTTTCCCTACAGATGTATACGCTATCCAAGCCATTTTACTTTGATCCATTCTCTCTAAATGACCAAACCACCTCAACAACCCCTCTTCAGCCCTCTGACTAATACTTTTAGTAACTCCACATCTCCACCTAATTTCCACACTACAAATTCTCTGCATAATATTTGCACCTCACATAGCCCTTGCTCTTAACATCTCAACTGCCTCCAGCCGCCTCCTCGCTGCGGCATTTACAACCCATGCTTCACACCCATATAGTTTTTTGTCTCCACAGATACCTCAACGCACCATTCACCTTTGTTCCTTCATCAATTCTATGGTTAACCTCATCCTTCATAAACCCATCCTCTGACAAGTCAACTCCCAAATATCTGAAAACATTCACTTCATCTATACTCCCTCTCTCCAATGTGATATCCAATTTTTCTTTATCTAAATCGTTTGATACCCTCATCACGTTACTCTTATCTATGTTCACTTTTAACTTTGTACCTTTACACACCCTCCCAAACTCGTCCACTAACCTTTGCAACTTTTCTTTAGAATCCCCCATAAGCACAGTATCATCAGCAAAAAATAACTGGGTCAACTCCCATTTTGTATGTGATTCCCCATAATTAAATCCCACCCCTCTCCCTCTCCTTAACACAATACCATTTACTTGTTGTACAACCCCATCTATAAATACGTTAAACAACCATGGTGACATTACACATCCATGCCTAAGACCTACTTTTAACAGAAAGTAATCTCCCTCTCTCCTACACACCCAAACCTGAGCCTCACTATCCTCTTAAAAACTTTTTACAGCATTTATTAATTTAGTGTATATTCCATACACTTGCAACATCTGACACATTGCTCCCCTATCCACTCTATCATATGCCTTCTCTAAATCCTTACATTAATCTAAATACTGTTCACATATATGCTTCAATGTAAACACCTGATCTACACATCCCCTAACCATTCAAAAACCTCCTTGCTCATCTGCAATCCTACTCTCTGTCTTACCTCAAATTCTTTTAATAATAACCCAAACATACACTTTACCTGGTATACTCAGTAAACTTATACCCCTATAATTTTTACAATCTCTTTTGTCCCCCTTCCCTTTATATAAAGGAATTATACATGCTCTCTGCCAATCCCTAGGTACCTTCCCCTCTTTCATACATTTATTAAATAAAAATACTAACCACTCAAACACTGTCAGTCCCCCTGCGTTTAACATTTCTGCCATGATCCCGTCAGTTCCAGCTGCTTTACCCCTTTTCATTCAACGTAATGCCTCACGCACCTCCCCCTCACTCACATCTTGCTCTTCTTCACTCCTAAAAGATGTTATACCTCCCTGTCCTATGCATGAAATTACTGCCTCCCTGTCTTCACCGACATTTAAAAGTTCCTTAAAATATTCCTGTTATCTACCCAATACCTCCAGCTCCCCATCTATTTTTATTCTCAGCAAAATTTCTTGACAGTCCCTCCCCCACTCTATCATTTGCTCTCCTTTTGCACTCTCTCACTACTCTCTTCACCTTTCTTTTACTCTCCATATACTCTGCCCTTCTTGTATCACTTCTGCTTTGTAAAAACCTCTCATAAGCTACCTTTTTCTCTTTTATTGCACCCTTTACATCATCATTCCACCACTCACTCCTCTTTCCTCCTGCACCCACCCTCCTATAACCAAACAAAAACTTCTGCTCCACATTCTTACACTACATTTTTAAAACTATTCCATCACTCTTCAACCTTCCCCCCCCCAACTACCCATACTTGCACTAGCCCACCTTTCAGCCAATTGTTGCTTATGAACATTCACCTCTTTCTTAATTACTGTTGCCATTTTCCTTTTGTCCCATCTACCTCTTACTCTAACTGTAGCTACAACTAGATAATGATCCGATATATCCGTTGCCTCTCTATAAACATGTACATCCTGAAGCCTACCCATCAACCTTTTATCCACCAATACATAATCAAACAAACTACTTTCATTACGTGCTATATCATATCTTGTATACTTATTTATTCTCTTTTTCATAACATATGTATTACTTATTACCAAACCTCTTTTTACACATAATTCAATTAAAGGCTCCCATTTGCATTTACCCCTGGAACCCCAAATTTACCTACTACTCCCTCCACAACACTTTTACCCAATTTAGGTTTGAGATCCCCAACCACAATTACTCTCTCACTTGGTTTAAAACTTCCCACGGACTCACTCAACATTTCCCAAAATCTCTCTCTCTCCTCTACACTTCACTCTTCTTCAAGTGCATAAAAACTTACTATAACCCACTTTTTACATCCAACATTTGTTTTACTCCACATAATCCTTGAATTTAAGCATTTATACTCCCTCTTTACCTGCCATAACTGATTATTCAACATTATTGCTACTCCTTCTTTAGCTCTAACTCTATTTGAAACCCCTGATCTAATCCCATTTATTTCTCCCCACTGAAACTCTCCTACCCCCTTCAGCTTTGTCTCACTTAAAACCAGGACATCCAGCTTCTTTTCATTCATAACATCTACAATCATCTCTTTCTTATCATTCGCACAACATCCACGCACATTCAAACATCCCACTTTGACGGTTTTCTTCTTCTTCTTTATAGTAAGCTATACAGGAAAAGGGGTTACTAGCCCATTGTTCCCGGCATTTTAGTTGACTTTTACAACACGCATGGCTTACGGAGGAAAGATTCTTATTCCACTTCCCCATGGATATGAAAGGAAAAGCAATAAGAACAAGAACTATTAAGATAAAATAAAATAAAACTCAGATGAGTGTGTATACATAAACGTGTACATGTATGTGTAGCGTGACCTAAGTATAAGTAGAAGTAGCTAAACGTATATATATATATATATATATATATATATAATGTGTAGATACCATAACATAGTATTTTTTTTAACTTCTGTTATAGTACAAAACTGAGAATTGTTAAGCAATGTCATCATCATGTGTCATTATCATGTGTCATTATCATGTGTCATTATCATGTGTCATCATCATGTGTCATCATCATGTGTCATCATCATGTGTCATCATCATGTGTCATCATCATGTGTCATCATCATGTGTCATCATCATGTGTCATCATCATGTCATCATCATGTGTCATTATCATGTGTCACATATGTGTCATCGTCATGCGTTATCATTATGTGTCATCATATGTTCATCATAGTCATCATATGTGTCATCATATGTTCATATGTGTCATTGTTATGGTCATTATGTGTCATTATATGTGTCATCATATGTGTCATCATATGTGTTCATTATATGTGTTCATATGTGTTCATTATAGTGTTCATTATATGTGTTCATTATATGTGTACATTATGTGTTCATTCATATGTGTCATCATATGTGATATCATTATCATATGAGTCATATCATGGTCATCATATGTGTATCATTATGTGTATCATATGTGTCATCATTATGTGTCATTATTATGTCATATATGTGTCATCGTCTATTGTGTATCATTATGTTATTATGTGTCATATTATGTTATCATCATGTGTCATATATGTTCATGTATGCGTTATCATATGTGTCATATCATGTTATACATTATGTGTTATTATTATGTGTTCATTATATGTGTTATATATGTGTCATTATCATGTTCATTATCATGTTACATTATATGTGTCATATTGTTCACATCATGTGTCATCATATGTGTCATCATATGTCATAAGTGTCATCGTCAGTGTATCATAGTGTCATCATCATGTGTCATATATGTGTCATCATATGTATCATATATGTGTCATCATCATGTGTCATCATCATGTGTCATCGTCATGTGTCATCATAAAGTGTCATCATCATGTGTCATCATCATGTGTCATCATCATGTGTCATCATCATGTGTCATCATCATGTGTCATCATCATGTGTCACCGTCATGTTTCATCATAAAGTGTCATTATCATGTGTGGACATTATATACAGTAATGTTATGTTCAATAATAATCCACATAGACACAGTAGATTAATTGGTCTGTATATTTCTGTTGGGGACCGAAATATACAGACCAATTAATCTTCTGAGTTTCTGTCTCCACTTTGGTAATTTTTGAGCACTGACAAGTGTTCATTACATTGCTGTTATATACAGTATGGTATGTTTCCTTATTATATATGCACTGAGAGTTTAACGCTCTCGGTGTCTGTTCCGTTATATCAAGGCTTGGAAGCCAGTGTCGGCACCGCAATATGACGTCATGAGCTCAGCTCACTTAGATAACCTATGAGTAGTAAATTTGGGCCTAGATATGAGAGAATGGGTCTATGCGGTAAGTGTGCAATATATATATAAAAAAATCCTCCAGTACACAGTGCATAATGAGAAAAAATATGCCACAGTGTTTTTAGTTTAAAACTGCGAATTTGCGGTGTATTTTCGTATGGGTTTAATGGGTGTGTTGTCTTTTTCTTGGTCTCATTCGATAGAAAAGAAGATATATTACAGAAATAAAGATGATTTTGATTGGCTTCGGAACTGAAAGTAGCTTGAAATTGAGCTCAGATTAGCGGAAATTTTCGATTTTTGCCGATAGTGTAAAGTAAACAGCTCAGGTTACGCGGCCAATAACTTTGAACAGGTGAGTCTAATATGCATTAACGAATGAGTTGATATTGTTTACACAATTATTAAAATAATGCAGTAGTCTGCATAACAGTAAATCTTCTATTTTTTGTGTGAATGAAAATTCAAAAATTGAAAGCAAGAGTAATATAAGTGAGGCTGGAGACATGACTAATGGATGGAGAAAATGTTGCTTTAGTTCCAGGGATGTTTGCATTGTTTATTCTAGGCCCTATTTTGAAATTGGCCTTTCTTGAATTTTGTGTGAAATTAGCCAAATTACCAATTTCTTATCACTTTATTAGGCAGTTGAAACAGGTAAATGAGCGACTTCTTGTACTCAATCCATAGAATAGAGTACTAGCGAAATAGCTATGAGTTTGGTTGAATGGAACAATAGAATTGGCCCCCCAAAAAAGGCCCAAATTGTGCGAAATCGCCGATGCGTAAATATCGCCGAGGCTGCTAACTTTGCGAGAGAGTAATTTTGTAAGTCCTCCATCAAATTTCGTACTTTTGGTTTCATTGCCTTTGGAAAAATATTCTATGTCATTTCATAAGAATTTTTTTTTCTTGAAAATTCTTCGACCCTGAGAGCAAGTTTGCGAGCAGCGGTCGCAACACTAAATTAAACGCTTGCCCAAGTTTGCGAGCAGAGGTCGCAACACTGAATTAAACGCTTGCCCAATGGAAGGGCAATGGAGTACTTGGAAAAATGAGGAGGAATCAGAATGAGGATCAATTACATGTTGCTTTTACATGGTTCAGTGACTATATGCTTGTTGTTCACAAGGTTCATTGAACCCTTGTTGTTCATAAGGTTTATTGAACTCTCGTTGTTCACAAGGTTTAGGGACTGAACCCTCGTTTTTCACAAGGTTCAGTGACCGAACCCTCATTTTTCACAAGGTTTAGGGATTGAACCCTCGTTTTACACAAGGTTTAGTGACCGAAACCTTGTTGTTCACAAGGTTTAGCAATTGAACCCTTGTTTTTCACAAGGTTTAGTGACTGAACCCTTGTTGTTCTCAAGGGTTTTCGATTGAACCTTTGTTTTTCACAAGGTTTATCTATTGAACCCTTGTTGTTCACAATCATTAGTGACTGAACCCTTGATGTTCACAAGGTTTAGTGACTGAACCCTTGTTGTTCACAAGGTTTAGTGACTGAACCCTTGTTGTTCACAAGGTTTTAGTGACTGAACCCCTGTTGTTCACAAGGTTTAGTGACTGAACCCTTGTTGTTCACAAGGTTTAGTGACTGAACCCTTGTTGTTCACAAGGTTTAGTGACTGAACCCTTGTTGTTCACAAGGTTTAGTGACTGAACCCTTATTGTTCACAAGGTTTAGTGACTGAACCCCTGTTGTTCACAAGGTTTAGTGACTGAACCCTTGTTGTTCACAAGGTTTAGTGACTGAACCCTTGTTGTTCACAAGGTTTAGTGACAGAACCCCTGTTGTTCACAAGGTTTATTGATTGAACCACAAAAATTTCTACAGTGTGCAGTTTCAGGATATATGTATTATGGGAAATCGTCCTACCCAGGAATGGTTGAAAATTCCTCCTGGAAATGTTGGAATACCAAGTGCACAGATGAAGAATATTCCTCAAATGTATTATCAAAATCATAGTCAGCTTAGCAAATTAAAGATTGCCATTGTAATTAATATATATGAGCATAATATTACCTACGATGGATATGCTCTTTCTTGAGAAATATGTTTGTAAATGCTATATCACTACTGCTTCAAATCTTGTTCTGGTTATGGTTTTTATTATAAATATGCTGGAGTTACTCTTGCTTCTTTATTCTAAGTCAATTAATAATTACACATTATCGACGATATGACTTAATATAGGTTAAAGTGTATATCATTACTTCCAGTTTTCATTCCCTGTTCTCTGTAAAAACATGTTTTAGAGGTTAATAATAAATAGCTGAACCTCTTTGCTGTGTTGAGGTGGGACCCGACCAACGGTGCCAACTACACCAGGACATACAGCGAGGTGCAGCAAGGCATCGTGGAAAGTCTCCAGAATAAAACACTGATTGTTACCAGCATCCTCGTAAGTATCGTAACATCACTTGTATACAATACCAATAAGTTGGTAAAATAGGTACAGCTGTAATAACTGGGTATCTTTATGATGTAGACATTTTGCCCACCAGTGGCATTTATCAGTGCAATACATGGACAAAAAACAGGAGACTGAAGAGTTAGAAGATACGTTCAGTCCTTCAGCCTAGCACTAGGTACCTAATTCTTCAGCCTAGCACTAGGTACCTAATTCTTCAGCCTAGCACTAGGTACCTAATTCTTCAGCCTAGCACTAGGTACCTAATTCTTCAGCCTAGCACTAGGTACCTAATTCTTCAGCCTAGCACTAGGTACCTAATTCTTCAGCCTAGCACTAGGTACCTAATTTTCAGCCAGCATTCAGCCTCACTTTAGCAGCACTAGGTACCTAATTCTTCAGCCTAGCACTAGGTACCTAATTCTTCAGCCTAGCACTAGGTACCTAATTCTTCAGCCTAGCACTAGGTACCTAATTCTTCAGCCTAGCACTAGGTACCTAATTCTTCAGCCTAGCACTAGGTACCTAATTCTTCAGCCTAGCACTAGGTACCTAATTCTTCAGCCTAGCACTAGGTACCTAATTCTTCAGCCTAGCACTAGGTACCTAATTCTTCAGCCTAGAACTAGGTACCTAATTCTTTATCCTGGTCAGTTTTAAAAAAAATATTCTAAAATACCACAGTGCATTTGTGATGTAAATTTGTGTTCATTATAGTCCTGAATCAATGAGATCTGTGGGTAGATCTAGCTACGTATAATATATATATTTTAATATGTAGGTAAACAATGTGTCACATATAACATATAGCAAAAATGAGACTTTTTATGTAGATGAATGGTTCAGAGAACCGACAAGTTGATAAATTAGACACATATGCAACACTTCTCAAGATTGATGGACTGGCAACATCGACTCAAGGTTGAGGGACTGATTACCTCAAACTACTCCTGTTCTTCACGATTCTCCTTTGTATGGACTGATGAAGCCACTGTGTGGCGAAACGTTCCCTCAATAAAGATACCCAAGTGTTGCATATGTGTCTAATTTATCGAGACCTTTTATTACGATTTTTAACCTGCTCGGCTTTATTACATGATATATCAAAACAAAGGAGAAATATATATCGTTGTTAGGTTAAGGTAGGCGAGGAGGAGGTCAAAGAAAGGTGATAATACCATCCTGGTGTATACCTGAGCTAGGTGGGTGACGGTGTGGTCTAGCCTGGTGCTGTGCAGCTCACTACCAGGAAAAACAAGTATCGTTAACTGTGCTGGTCTGCTTCCAAAAGTCAAGCCCGGCTAATGCGTGCCTTTTATACAGTTCTAAATAGTTTCAGCAATAAAGGCATGAGGAGTTGACTCGAAGTATAATCGCCTCTAACTGTTTTTTTTCGTTGTGCATTTGATATTCTTGGTTAGGAAATAAGTGTGTGTGTGTGTGTACTCACATATATGTGGTTGCAGTGATCGATTCATAGCTCCTGGACCCGCCTCTTCACTGGCTAATACTAAGTCACTCTCTCCCTGCTCCATGAGCGTTATCATACCTCTTCTTAAAGCTATGTATGGAACTTGCCTCCACTATTTCACTCTCCGGATTATTCCACTAACTGACAACTCTAAGGCTAAAGAAATACTTTCTAACATCCCTATGACTCATCTGGGTTTTCAACCTCCAATTGTGGCCCCTTCTTCCTTTGTGCCATCTCCGAAATATTCGAGCCCTTTCCACCGTGTCAATTCCTCTCAGTATTTTATACGTCGTTATCATGTTTCCCCTATCCCTCCTATCCTCTAGTATCATTAGGCTGAGTTCCCTTAACCGTTACCCTCTCCTTGTAAGACATACCCCTCAGTTCCGGGACTAATCTTGTTGCAAACTTTTGCACTTTCTCCAATTTCTTGACGTGTTTGACTAGGTGTGGGTTCCATACCGGTGTTGCATACTCCAGTATAGGCCTGACGTACACGGTGTACAAATTCGTGAATGACTCCTTACTCAGATGTCGAAATGCTATTCTCAGGTTTGCCAAGCGCCAATATGTTGCAGAAGTTATTTGATTGAAGTGTGCCTCAGGGGATATGTTCGTTATAATGGTTACCCCAAGATCCTCTTCTTTAAGTGACATTTGCATCCTTTGATCCCCTTACCTGTACTCCGTCTGCGGGCTTCTTTGTCTTTTCTCAATCTTCATGACACATGTGCAACATCTGGGTATTTATATTATAGACGTTTCGCCATCCAGTGGTTTTACCAATACAAATTCAAGGACATAATTTGAAGACAGTAGAACTATATACAAAAGATGAGGTAATCAGTCCCTCAGCCATAGAATTGGTGTGAAGAGCACCGTGTCGTGAAGAATCTGGAGCACAGACAAGAAGGCTGGCGCTTATATACTGGCGTCAGGTGGAAAGGGACGGGTAGCAGACGAAGACATTGTCACTGGTAGGTGGGATTTCCCAGTGGAAGTCGGCAATACCCGAGGGACGGGTTAGTATTAGTGACGAAGGTTGTGGAGATGTCCTCTGAACCAAGATTCCATGATGCTGCTACCTGTTTCTTTCCACCTGACGCCAGTATATAAGCGCCAGCCCTCTTACCTATGCTCCAGATTCTTCACGACTACGGCGCTCTTCACACCAACTCCAAGGCCGAGGAACTGATTACCTCATCTTTTGTATATAGTTCTACTGTCCTCAAATTATGTCCCTGGATTTGTATTGATAAAGCCATTGGATGCCGAAACATCTTCAATAAATATACCCAGACGTTGCACATGTGTTTTTATGCCTGATCTTCATCCGATTGAATTCTCAATGACGTCAAATTCACTGCAAATAGGGACACTTCTGAGTCTATCCCTTCCCTCATGTCATTCACATCAACCAGAAACAGCACCGGTCCTAGGACTGACCCCTGTGGAACCCCACTCGTCACTGGCACCCATTCTAACACCTCCTTACGTACCATGACTCGCTGTTGCCTTCCTGTCAGGTATTCTCTGATTCATTGCTGTACCTTTCCTGTTATACCTGCCTGATCCTCTAAATTTTGCACTAATCTCTTGTGTGAAAGTGTGTCGAAAACCTTTGTGCAGTAAGAAAATGCAATATACTCCCCCAACCTCTCTCTCTCTCATTTCTTACTTCCGTCAATAACAAAAAAGGCACAATACCGTGACTGGAACAATACACACACAACCCGCACATATAAAAGAGAGGAGCTTACGACGACGTTTCGGCCCGACTTGGACCATTTACAAGTCACACTAACACACAGAGACAGTGGAAGGGTATTTATAGGCAGGCAGACAGGGAAAGGGTACAAGAGAGTGGGGTAATGATGGAGTAAGTAGTGGAAGTAGTAGTAGTAGTAATAGTAGTAGAGGAGACAGTCATATGGGAAGGAGCACTGCAATGAGGCTAGCGGCCCGCAAGGGTGGTACGAGAGGGAAGAAAGGCGAATAAAATGAAGGACAAATACAAGGCAAAAGAAAAGAAAGAAAGGAAAACCCATAGGAGAAAAAAGGAGAAGGGGGAAGAAAAAAAAGGGGAAGGAATCAGGTTAAGTCACGGGTGTTCTGAAGTTTGGAGCATTTAACAATGTAATGAGAGAGGAAAGCATCAACAGAGACAAAGCCAGGGCTAAGATTCATACAGGGAAAGTTGTGTATAAGGGAGGATTCAACCAGACGGCGACTGTGAAAGTTGGACGTAGGGTAGACAGTTTTAGCAGAAGACCAATCAATAGGATGACTGTGATCTCTGACATGACAGAAAAGAGCATTATTAGTGTCGGCAAGCCTAACACTATTTTTGTGCTCCTTGAGTCTGTCAGAAAGAGATCGGCCAGTTTCTCCGAAGTACTGAAGAGGTAAATATTATTCTCAAACCTTTGGTGTCGCTATGGGCTCTCCTCTATCTCCTGTTCTTGCTAATCTTTACATGGAATACTTCGAGACTGTTCTTCTTCCCACTATTGATGTACGTCCTTCACTCTGGCTCCGCTATGTAGATGACATCTTTGCTCTTTGGCCTCATGACTTAAGTCTCTTCCAACCTTTTCTTGATGCTCTTAATAATCTTGCCCCTTCCATTAAGTTTAAAGCTGATTGGGAATCTAATTCTTTGCTTCCTTTCCTTGATGTTCATGTCCACCGCTCAGTTACAGGTTTTGCCTTCTCCGTGTACCGCAAGTCTATGCACAGTGGCATGTACATTCATTACTTCTCTTATCATGCCTCCTCTGTCAAGAAGAGTGTTCTTATCTCCCTCTTTCTCCGTGCTCTCCGCATCTGTGATCCTCAGTTTCTTGAAGCAGAAATTTCCACTCTTCATAATTCATTTTCCCGCCTGGGCTACCCTTCCCATTTCATAGACTCTGCTTTCTCTCGTGCCAAACGGACTTTCTTCTCTCCTAAACCCTCTACTCCTGAAAACTCTCCAGTCCTCTGCCTTCCCTACATCTCTGGTCTCTCTAATCTCAGCAACTCTCTCCGTTCCTTAGACATCAAACTTACCTTTCGTCAGACTAACACTCTTCGCACTAATCTAGTTCATACTTCCCCTCCCTCCACAGATGCTCCTGGTGTCTACTCTATTTCTTGCTCCTCCTGTTCTCTTCAGTTCTTTGTAGAAACTGGCCGATCTCTTTCTGACAGACTCAAGGAGCACAAAAATAGTGTTAGGCCGACACTAATAATGTTCTTTTCTGTCATGTCAGAGATCACAGTCATCCTATTGATTGGTCTTCTGCTAAAACTGTCTACCCTACGTCCAACTTTCATAGTCGCCGCCTGGTTGAATCCTCCCTTATACACAACTTTCCCTGTATGAATCTTAGCCCTGGCTTTGTCTCTGTTGATCCTTTCCTCTCTCATTACATTGTTAAATGCTCTAAACTTCAGAACACCCGTGACTTAACCTGATTCCTTCCCTTTCTTCTCTTCCCCCTTCTCCTTTTTTTCTCCTAAGGGTTTTCCTTTCTTTTCTTTTGCCTTGTATTTTCCTTCATTTTATTCGCTTTTCTTCCCTCTCGTCCCACCCTTGCGGGCCGCTTGCCTCATTGCAGTGCTCCTTCCCATATGACTGTCTCCTCTACTACTATTACTACTACTACTACTTCCACTACTTACTCCATCATTACCCCACTCTCTTGTACCCTTCCCTGTTTGCCTGCCTATAAATACCCTTCCACTGTCTCTGTGTGTTAGTGTGACTTTGTAAATGGTCCAAGTCGGGCCGAAACGTCGTCGTAAGCTCCTCTCTTTTATATGTGCGGGTTGTGTGTATATTACTTCCGTCACATTGCCGTAAAACTCCAGTAGGTTTGTGGCAGGATTTCCCTTCCCTGAAACCGTGCTGGTCGTCACGTTTAAGCCCTTCTAGATGCTCCACCACTCTTCTGATAATCTTCTCCATGACTTTGCATTCTATGCATGTCAGTAACACTGGTCTGTAATTTAATGTTGCGTGTCTGTCTCCTTTCTTAACGATTGGGATTGCATTTGCTGTCTTCCACACCTCAGGTTGTTTCGACAACCTTTACCTCATCCAATTTGCTTCTTAGACCATTTATAATTATATCTAGATATTGCAACTCCGCTACTGCACTCCCCTCTGCCCCTCAGTTTTACTGCTCTCAGATTTACCATTTTCTTGCACTCTTGAGTTATAAGGACTAACTTTGAATAACAGAAATGAAACTATGAAACTTGTATATGTACTCACCTATATGTAAGTACAAGGGTAGAGTCTCAGCTCCTGGCCCTGCCTTTCAACTTGCTGCATGACAGGTTCACCCCTTCATAGCCTCATGGAATTTATTGTGCTTCCTCTTAAAGATATGTAAGGAGCCTGTGTGTGTGTGTGTGTGTGTGTGTGTGTGTGTGTGGTGCTGTACTCAACTATATGTGGTAGCAGGGGAATAATCCTGGCTCCAGGCTCCGCTGTTGGGTTTACTCTCAACAGGCTTCTATAGACTTACTATACCTGTAATTAAAGTGACGTATGGATCCTGCTTTTACCACTCTGCTCTCCAGATCGTTCCTCTCCCTCACTGAAGAATGCTTCCTAACATCCCAGTGACTTATCTGTGTTTTCAGCTTCCAGCTGTGTCTAATCTCTTGTTCCTATTTTTCCCGTCTTTGGAACAATCTGTCACTGTCAAGCCTATCAATTCCTCTCAGTACTTTGTATGTTGTGGCTATATCACCCATAGTCCTTCTTTTGTCCGTGTGTGTGTGTTTGTGTGTGTATGTGTACTCACTTATTTGTGGTTACAGGGGTCGATTCACAGATTCTGGCCCCGCCTCTTTTCTAGTAGCTACTAGGTCATCTCTCTCCCTGCTCCATTACATAACTCTCCAGATTGTTCCACTTCTTGACAGTTCTATTGCTTAAGAAATACTTTCTAACATCCCTGTGACTCATCTGAGTTTTCAACTTTCAGTTGTGTCCCCTTGTTGCTGTGTCCCATCTCTGAAATATCCTGTCACTATCCACTTTGTCAATTCCTCACAGTATTTTATATGTCGTTATAATGTCTTCCCTATCCCTTCTGTCCTCTACTGTTCTCAGGTTGATTTCCTTTAACCTCTTTTCGTAGTACATACCCCTTATCTCCGGGACTAGTCTTGTTGCAAACTTCTGCACTTTTTGAAATTTCTTGACGTGCTTGCCCAGGTGTGTGTTCTATACTGGTGCTGCATACTCCAATATGGGCCTGACATATACGGTATACAGAGTCTTGAACGATTCATTATTCAGGTGTGGGAATGCTATTCTTAGGTTTGAAAGGCGCCCATATGCTGGAGCTGTTATTTGGTAGATGTAATCCTCAGGAGATGTGCTCGGTATTATACTGACCCCAAGATTTTTTTCCTTGAGTGAGGTTTGCAGTCTTTAGCCCCCTAGCCTGTACTATGTCTGTGGTCCTCTTTGACCTTCCCCAATCTTCATGACTTTGCACTTGGTGGGAATCCAGGAGCCAGTTGTTGGAGCAGGCTTGCAGCCTGTTCAGATCCTTTTGTAGACCAAGTTGATCCTCATCCTATAGAATTCTTTGCATTAGCTTCACATCGTCTGAAAACATGAACACCTATGAATCTATCGTTTCCGTCATGTCAATCACATACCAGAAACAGCACCGGCCCTAGGACTGGCCCTTGTGGAACTCCGCTCGTCACGTACCATCACTCGTTGTTTCCTGCCTGTTAAGTATTCTTTGATCCTTTGCAATGCCTTGTGTGTGTACGTACTCACCTAATTGTACTTACTTAATTGTGGTTACAGGGGTCAATTCATTGCTCTTGACCCCCGGCTCTTCACTGGTCGCCAGTAGGTCCACTCTCTCCCTGATCCATGAGGTTTATCATACCTCTTCTTAAAGCTATGTATGGATCCTGCATCCACTACATCACTTTCCAGACTATTCCACTCCCTCACATCTGTATGACTGAACAAATACTTCCTAACATCCCTGTTACTGATCTGAGTCTTCATCTTCCAATTGTGACCACTTGTTGCTGTGTCCCATCTCTAAAACATCCTGTTCCTATCCACCTTGCCAGTTCTTCTCAGTATTTTATATGTCGTTAACATGTCCCTCCTATCCCTCCTGTACTCACGTGTTGTCAGGTCGATTTCCTTTAACCTCTTCTCGTAGGACATGATCCTTAGCTCCGGGACTTGTCATGGTGAAAAAAAAAGCACTTTCTCTAATTTCTTGATGTGCTTGAGTAGGGGTGGGTTCCAAACTGGTGCTGCATACTCCAATACGATCCTGACGTACCTCGGCGTACAGAGTCTCGAACGATTCCTTTCTGAGGCGTTGGAACGCTATACTTAGGTTTGCCAAGCGCCCATTTGCTGCAGCAGTTATTTGGTTCATGTGCGCATCAGATGTGCTCGGTTTACATTCTTTGGCCCCCTATTCTGTACTCTGTCTGTGGTCTTCTTTACCCTTCCCCAATCTTCATGACTTTGATCTTGGTGGGGTTAAACTCCAGAAGCCAGTTGATAGAAAAAACTTGCAACCTGTCTAGATCCCTTTGTATTCATGCCTGATCCTCATTCGACTGAATTCTCCTCATTAGCTTCACATCGTCTTCAAACAGGGACACTTCTGAGTCTATTCGTTCCGTCATGTCATTCACATATACCAGAAACGGAACTGGTCTTAGGACTGACCCCTGTGGCACCCCGCTCGTCACAGAAGCCCACGCTGACACCTCGTCATGTACCATGACTCGTTGTTGCCTTCCTGTCAAGTATTCTCTGATCCCGTGCAGTGCCTTTCGTGTTATACCTGCCTGATACTCTAGCTTTTGCAATATCTTGTGTGGAACTGTGTCCAAAGCCTTCTTACAGTCCAATAATACAATCAACCCACCCCTCTCTCTCTCTCTCTCTCTTATCTTACTTCCGTCACCTTGTCGTAAAAGTCCTGTAGGTTTGTGACACAGGATTTCACTTCCCTGAAATCATGCTGGTTGTCGTGTATAAAGTCATTCCCTTCTAGGTGTTCCACCACTCTTCTCCTGATAATCATCTCCATGACCTTGCATACCATGCATGACAGTGACACTGGTCTCTAATTTAATGCTGCGTGTCTGTCTCCTTTCTTTAAAATTGGGATTACATTTGCTGTCTTCCACACCTCAGATAGTCGCCCTGGTATGATAGATGTGTCGAAGATTGTTGTTAGTGGCACATACAGCTACTCAGCTCCCTCTCTCAGGACCCACGGAGAGATGTCCGGTCCCAAGTTTTTTGAGATATGTAGTTCAATTAGCAGCCCCTTCACCTCCTCTGTTGGGTGTATTGTGTTCAGCACTTATTGGTGTACCCTACCATTACGGCTTCCGGAAGTTCTCTCTGTCTCCACCGAAAATACTTCTCGTTAGTTTCCTGTGAACTCCCCTCCTTCCTTCCTCAGCCTAGCACACTTACTTTTGGCCTCTCTGCACCTATGTACTCACCTAATTGTGGTTGCAGGGGTCGAGACTCAGCTATGTGTGTGTGTGTGTGTGTGTGTGTGTGGTGTGTGTGTGCGTGTGTATGTAGAATGGAGAGAGAGAGAGAGAGAGAGAGAGAGAGAGAGAGAGAGAGAGAGAGAGAGAGAGAGAGAGAGAGAGAGAGAGAGAGAGAGAGAGAGAGAGAGAGAGAGAGAGAGACAGAGACAGAGAGAGAGAGAGAGCAGAAATCAGCAACTACAGACCAGTGTCACTCTTGTCAATCACTTGCAAGATCCTTGAGACAATAATCTCAAGACAAATGGCAGAGTTTTTTGACTACCACTCACTACTTTGTGACCCTGCTGCTGATCTCTTGTTAAACCTCTCCACTAAATGGCACCAGTCACTGGACGAATCCAAAGTCAGCTGTGTGGTAGCACTGGACATTGCAGGTGCTTTCGACTGAGTGTTGCTCTAGGGCCTCTTGGCAAAACTGAAAGCATTGGGAATTGCAGGCTCTACACTATGTCTCCTCAGTGATTTCTTTAAACTGACCATAAAGAACCACGTTGTAAATATTGCAAACAAGGCAGCCAGGAAGCTTACAGCACTTCGACGTATCTCGCATCTACTTGACAGTAGGGGTTGCAAGATTCTGTATGAGGCACAAGTACGCTCACACCTTGAGTATGCTCCACTTTCTTGGTTTTGCCTGCCCCCATTTCATCTGCGACTGCTTGACAGAGTAGAGAACAGAGCAAGACGTCTCATCTCTCGCCTGGATCCATCCTGGATAGATCTGTCATTTCAGCAGAGCCTTCAACACAGGAGGGATGTGGGTGGCCTTACTGTTATGTACAAGGCCAACATTGTCAAAGTACCACACTTGGCTCCACTTCGAGGACAGCGAGAAGCAAGCTTTTATACCACAAGACGGGCAGAAAGCAGCAACTTCACTCAGGCTGTACCCTTCTCCAGAACATCACTTGATCAGAGATCATTTATCACCAGGATGACTCGAGTCTGGAACACATTCGTACAACATTATGATGTCAATGAGATAAAGTCAGTTGATCAAATGAAAATGCTGACCCACAGATGGCTCCAACTTCATCCTGTTCCCTTCTTGTATGTTTCATAACAATAAAGTTAGGAATCCTAAACTTGTCAATAGCTTGTCAATAAAGTTAGGGATCCTTAACCTAACTTTGTTAAACAGTGTAAAAAAAATAAAAGAGAGAGAGAGAGAGAGAGAGAAGGAGAGGGGAAAACTCATTCTCATTTTAAAGTTTTATTTGTAGAAGTTACAAAAAATGCAGATTTCTTGCTTGAGATTAGTTGAAAGCAAATCAACATAGGATTGGTTGGATTGGGATATGTTATGTATGGTAAGGTTAGCTTAGGTTAGGTTAGGTAGATAAATTAGACACATATGCAACACTTGGGTGTCTTTATTGAGGAAACGTTTCGCCACACAGTGGCTTCATCAGTCCATACAAAGGAGAATGGTGAAGAACACGAGGAGTTTGAGGTAATCAGTCCCTCAATCTGGAGTCGATGTAATCGAGTCCATCAATCTTGAAAAGAATACAGCATATGTGCGAAGAAATTGAAGAGAACTTGTCGGTTCTTTGAACCATTTATTTACATTCCTGTCAGACACAGCAACATCTTGGGATGTTAATACAAGGAATTCTTCACTTGCCTAACCTTTAGTCATAACCTACTTCCACATGTGGATATGTCAGAAGTGATACCACCTACGACTGCTTTACCTCACCTGTCTACAGTATATAAGCTACTTCTTCGTGCATATGCTGATGTAATCGACTCCAGTCTGAGGGACTGACTACCTCAAACTCCTTCTGTTCCTCGCCATTCTCCTTTGTATGGACTGATGAAGCCACTGTGTGGCGAAACGTTTCCTCAATAAAGATACCCAAGTGTTGCATATGTGTCTAATTTATCAGCTTGTCGGTTCTCTGTACCATTTATCTAGGTTAGGTTACAGAAGCAAATTAAAACAACTACAAGTAAGCAAATAATATTTAAGTGGCACAGTGCCTCGGACAGTTAGGTGTCACAGCAAAGATGTACAACGATCTTACATCCTCGTAATGATAATTGTATTCTCGTAAATTATATTTTAAGTGTGTATAAGATAATTATTATACACGTAATACAAATTCTTAAGCTGCTGTTGTTGAATGATTCCAGCTCAGGCTGACACATTTTACTGCTTCGTGATGTTGTAGAGAAAGTAAATATATCTTACACTACACTCGAGTGTATGACTTGTTAATGCTCTAAGTCGGACCGAAACGTCGTCTAAAGTTTCTATCTCCTATGTGGGAATTATTTGTGTATTGTTCCAGTCACGGTATTGAGCCTTTTTATTTTTCCCTCCACACTGTAACTCTTAACATAAAATTTCCCCGCTGCCGCATTACAGGGAACCCAACCTCAGTAATTACAAAATAACGTATTGTCGTTCCTCCGTCCGTGTTCCCCAGGCGGCGCCTTACACTATGCTGAGAGAATCCTCAGCACAGATGACCGGCAACGACCGCTACGAGGGCTTCTGTGTTGACCTCATCCAAGAGATTTCCGTTGTTTTGGGTTTCAACTACACAATTAGGATTGCTGCTGATGGATCCCATGGAAAATATGATGATCAGACGAGGAGTTGGAATGGAATGATTGGGGAGCTGTTAGATCAGGTGTGGCATCCATGTTGCATAATGCATTCCAGTAATATGTTATCTATGGTAGACGGTGTCGAAAGATATCACATAAACGTAGACGTCCATCCATAACAAATAATGAAATTTTAATTAATGTAATCAGTGGATACAGTCTTATATGCATGAAATGTCTTCATACAAAGATTATTTAATTTAAAAGAAATGATTAGCTTATAATATTAACTGAAGAATACTCGCTGTTGTGGGCTTAGAAGCTAAGCAAGAATACTCGAAGATTTGGTTTTTATAAAACTGTATCATAAAAGCAAAAGAATCGAGGAACAGTGTAGCAGGCCTACCTTGTATAAGGCAGTAGGCCTGCTACACGGTTCCACCATTCCTTTTTTCTTATATTCCCAAAGCTACCAGAAAATTTACCTTAATACCTCAGGTACTAATCAAACCCAGCCCTTCCCACTCATGTATTTATCTAATCTCTTCTAAAGCTAGCCAAGGTTTCTAATACCCTAACTGAGAGATTATTCAACTCATCGACAAATCTGCTTGAAAACCAATTCTTTCCTACGTTCCTTCTTAATTTTAATTTATTCATCTAAAACAATTATCTCCAGTTCTTATAAGAATATTGTTCTACTTAATTTTTTCTTGCGACAGAAAGCTGATTTGGCGATAGGAGACCTGACGATCACATACGAAAGAGAACAAGTGGTTGACTTCACCATGCCCTGGATGAACCTTGGTAAGTACTTCACCATGCCCTGGATGAACCTGGATAAGTACTTCATCATGCCCTGGATGAACCTCGGTAAGTACTTCACCATGCCCTGGATGAACCTCGGTAAGTACTTCACCATGCCCTGGATGAACCTTGGTGAGTACTTCACCATGCCCTGGATGAACCTTGGTAAGTACTTCACCATGCCCTGGATGAAACTTGGAAAGTACTTCACCATGCCCTGAATGAAACTTGGTAAGTACTTGACCATGCCCTGGATGAACCTTGGTAAGTACTTCACCATGCACTGGATGAACCTTGGTAAGTACTTCACCATGCCCTGGATGAACCTTGGTAAGTACTTCACATGCCCTGATGAAACTTGAGTTCCCATGGATGAAACTTGGTAAGTACTTCACCATGCCCTGGATGAACCTTGGTAAGTACTTCACCATGCCTGGATGAACCTGGTAAGTACTTCACCATGCCCTGGATGAACCTTGGTAAGTACTTCACCATGCCCTGGATGAACCTGGTAAGTACTTCACCATGCCCTGGATGAACCTGGGTAAGTACTTCACCATGCCCTGGATGAACCTGGGTAAGTACTTCACCATGCCCTGGATGAACCTTGGTAAGTACTTCACCATGCCCTGGATGAACCTTGGTAAGTACTTCACCATGCCCTGGATGAACCTTGGTAAGTACTTCACCATGCCCTGGATGAACCTTGGTAAGTACTTCACCATGCCCTGGATGAACCTTGGTAAGTACTTGACCATGCCCTGGATGAACCTTGGTAAGTACCTAACTCACGCTCTTCAAATTCTTACTTACTTTCCCCTTCTATACATACATATCAACTTTATTACTTAAACAAAAGTAACAGCTACTTTGAGGTCTGACGTAGCGTTAAAGTTGTAAGAAGACATATAGCAAAAACACATGTTTATTAGTACTAATAAACATCTGTTTATTAGTACTAATGAACATCTGTTTATTAGTGCATCGCCTTCACAAGGCTACCATAAAGGGTTTGTTTTGCTGTGTTTATAAACATCAGGTCAAGTTAGGGTTTTGCAAAGTCTTCAAAAAATTTTTGCTCTTCAATTACAAATCTGTAGATGGTTTTCAGCAGCAAAAATCGATCAATATATATGAAAGAATCATCGACTGTACTGACAAGAATAATATGAAAGCAAAATATATATTAAAAAACTGCAATAGTTAGAGAAAATTCAACAAGACTGTAGCGTGTGAACCTGTGATACGCTACTGCTTGCACGCCATTGTCACTTAACAATTAACAACAATAAAACCAATATTAGGAAAACCAGGACTCAGGTGTCCTAGTATACCGGTAATCTCAAGCCAGGGTAGTGTCATCAGGTAGTCTAATCTAGATATTTCCGGGTAATCTCCAGGTAGTCTCCAGGTAGTCTTCAGATAGTCATCAGGTAGTCTCCAAGTAGTCTCCAGATATTTTCCGGGTAATCTCCAGGTAGTCTCCAGGTAGTCTTCAGATAGTCATCAGGTAGTCTCCAAGTAGTCTCCAGATATTCTCCGGGTAATCTCCAGGTAGTCTCCAGGTAGTCTTCAGATAGTCTTCAGGTAGTCTCCAGGTAGTCTCCAGATACTCTCCGGGTAATCTCCAGGTAGTCTCCAGGTAGTCTTCAGATAGTCTTCAGGTAGTCTCCAGGTAGTCTCCAGATACTCTCTGGTATCTCCAGGTAGTCTCCAGGGTAGATTCTTCAGGTAGTCTCAGGTAGTCTCCAGATACTCTCGGGTAATTCCAGGTAGTCTCCAGGTAGTCTTCAGATAGTCATCAGGTTGTCTCCAGTAGTCTCCAGATACTCTCGGGTAATCTCCAGGTAGTCTCCAGATAGTCTTCAGATAGTCATCAGGTAGTCTCCAGGTAGTCTCCAGATACTCTCCAGGCAATCTCCAGGTAGTCTCCAGGTAGTCTTCAGATAGTCATCAGGTAGTCTCTAGGTAGTCTCCAGATACTCTCCAGGTAATCTCCAGGTAGTCTCCAGGTAGTCTTCAGATAGTCATCAGTAGTCTCCAGGTAGTCTCGAGATACTCTCCAGGAATCTCCAGGTAGTCTCCAGGTAGTCTCAGATAGTCTCAGGTAGTCTCAGGTAGTCTCCAGGATAGTCTCCAGGTAATCTCAGGTAGTCTCCGGTAGTCTCAGGTAGTCTCAGGGTGTCTTCAGGTAGTCTCGGGTAGTCTCCAGGTAGTCTCCGGGAGTCTTCAGGTAGTCTCCAGGTATCTTCCAGGTAGTCTCCGGGTAGTCTCAGGTAGTCTCCGGGTAGTCTTCAGGTAGTCTCCGGGTAGTCTCCAGGTAGTCTCCGGGTAGTCTTCAGGTAGTCTCCGGGTAGTCTCCAGGTAGTCTCCGGGTAGTCTTCAGGTAGTCTCCGGGTAGTCTTCAGGTAGTCTCCGGGTAGTCTCCAGGTAGTCTCCGGGTAGTCTTCAGGTAGTCTCTCAAAAACTCTTACTTGCTTTTAGTAACCTACCACGTATTCCACACACTTGCAACATCTGCTACATTGCCCTCATATCTACCCTATCAGCACCAGACAAGCCTTGCCCATGGCCGGGCTCAGAAAGTAGAGGAACTCTCAAAACTCTTCAAAGGTATATCAAAGGTATATCATGTGCCCTTTTCTAAATCCATAAATGCAACAAAAACCTCTTTACACTTACGTAAATACTGTTTACTTAATCAACTTCACTGTAAACACTTGGTCTACACAGCCCTTACAGATGAACAAAGTCTCTTTGTTCATCAATTATCCTTCTCTTCGTCTCACTTTTATTCTCATTTTTCAGTAATAACTCTACGGTACATCTTGCCAGGCGCACTAAACAAGCTTATTCTTCTATAATTCTTACGCAATCTTTTGTCCCCTTTGCCTTTATACAAAGGAACTAAGCATGCTATATGCCACTCCCAATATTTCTGTCTTGATCCCATCTATCCCAGCACTTTTACGACCTCTATTTCTACTCACTGCCTCACTTACATGCCCCACACTCATATCTGACTCTGCCTTACTCCTAAAAGATGTTATACCTCCCTGGCCAATGTACGAAATCACAGTTTCCTTATCTACATCAATATTTTACATAATCTCAAAATATTTCATCCATTTTCCCTATACCTTTAACTCTCCATCAAAACATGTGCCTGCTCTATGAAGGAGGGGTTAATGTTGCAGTTTTATAACTGTAGTGTAAGCACGCCTCTGCCAAGGCAGTGATGGAGTGAATGATGATGAAAGTTTTTCTTTCTCGGGCCACCCTGCCTTGGTGGGAGACGGCCGATGTGTTAATAAAAAAATAATAATGTATATGTATATATATATATATATATATATATGTCGTGCCGATTAGGTAAAACTTGCGATTTTGGCTTAAATAGCAACGCTCACCTTGCCATATAAGACAAGTGAAAATTTGTGTATGCAATAATTTCGCCAAAATCATTCTGAACATAACGAAAAAAATATACGTATTTCATTGTGTTTGTTTATTATTAAATTAATGTTAACGTATCTAAAATATATTTAGTTGGGTTAGGCTAAATTAAATTGCGCTTGTTGTAATAAGGTTAGGTAGGTTTTCAAAGTTTCTCTTGGTACAAAATTATAAATTCTTACATTACCATAAATGAAAAAAATATATCTTTAAACGTATAAGAGAAAATTTTAGAAAGGACTTAATTTTAAATGAGTTCTTGCTAATTGACCAGTTTTACCTAATCGGCACGACATATATATATATATACATATACATTATTATTTTTTTATTAACACATATAAATATTAACACATTTATATATGTCGTGCCGATTAGGTAAAACTTGCGATTTTGGCTTAAATAGCAACGCTCACCTTGCCATATAAGACAAGTGAAAATTTGTGTATGCAATAATTTCGCCAAAATCATTCTGAACATAACGAAAAAAATATATTTCATTGTGTTTGTTTATTATTAAATTAATGTTAACGTATCTAAAATATATTTAGTTGGGTTAGGCTAAAATAAATTGCGCTTGTTGTAATAAGGTTAGGTAGGTTTTCAAAGTTTCTCTTGGTACAAAATTATAAATTCTTACATTAACATAAATGAAAAAAATATATCTTTAAACGTATAAGAGAAAATTTTAGAATGGACTTAATTTTAAATGAGTTCTTGCTAATTGACCAGTTTTACCTAATCGGCACGAATATATATATATATATATATATATATATATATATATATATATATATATATATATATATATATATATATATATATATATATATATATATATATATATATATATATATATAAATGGTGGTAGGGAAGTGGAATATTCATATGGCTTCAGGAAGAAATCCAAATATTCTTCCTTGAAGCCTTTTTATCCACTTCTCCGAGGTTATGGGTACCAAAATTTGCACCAGAGGTGGACCCCATCCTATATATATATATATATATATATATATATATATATATATATATATATATATATGTATATATATATATATATATATATATATATATATATATATATATATATATATAATATATATATTAGTAACACATCGGCCGTTTCCCACCAAGGGAGGGTTGCTCGAAAATGAAAAACTTTCATCATCATTCACTCCATCACTGTCTTGCCAAAGGCGTGCTTTACACTACAGTTGTAAAACCGCAACATTAACACCCCTTCTTCAGAGTGCAGACACTGTACTTCCCATCTCCAGGAATCAAGTCCGGCCTGCCGGTTTCCCTGAATCCCTTAAATGTTACTTTGCTCACACTCCAACAGCACGTCAAGGCCTAAAAACCATTTGACTTCATTCACTCCTATCTAATACGCTCACGCATGCTTGCTGGAAGTCCAAGCCCCTCGCACACAAAACCTCCTTTACCCCCTCCCTCCAACCTTTCCTAGGCCGACCCCTACCCTGCCTTCCCTCCACTCGAAGTCATTCTATTTTTTTCCATCTTCTCTACATGTTTGATCCACCTCAACAAACCCTCCTCAGCCCTCTGGATAATAATTTTAGTAATCTCGAACCTCCTCCTAATTTCAAAACTACTTATTCTCTGCATTATATTCACACCACACATTGCCCTAAGACATTACATCTTCACTGCCTCCAGCCTTCTCCTTGTTGTAGATTCACCACCCATGCTTGAAACCCATAGACCAGCATTGGTATAACTATACTCTCATACATTCCTCTCTTTGCTTCCATGGACAAGGTTCTTTGTCTCCACAGACTCCTTAGTGCACCACTTACCTTTTTCCCCTAATCAATTTGATGATTCACCTCATCTTTCATAGACCCATCTGCTGAGATGTCCACTCCTAAATATCTGAACACATTCACCTCGTCCATAATCTCTCCCTCCAATCTGATATCCAATCACTCATTACCTATTTTTTTGTTATCCTTATCACCTTACTCTTTCCAATATTCACTTTTAATTTTCTTCTTTTACATACCCTACCAAACTCATCCACAAACCTCATCAACTTCTCTTCAGAATCCCCCAAAAGCACAGTGTCATCAGCAAAGAGCAACTGTGACAACTCCCACTTTGTGTTAGATTCTTTATATTTTAACCCCACACCTTTTGCCAACATCCAAGCATTCACTTCTCTTACAACTCCATCTATAAATATTTTGAACAACCTTTGTGACATGACATCCTTGTCTAAGGTCTACTTTTACTGGGAAATAAGCTCCCTCTCTCCTACATACTCTAACCTGAGCCTCACTATCCTCATAAAAACTCACACTGCTTTCCGTAACCTTCCTCCTATGTGACAACATATGCCACATTGGCAATCTATCCACCCTGTCATACGCCTTTTCCAAATCCATAAATGCCACAAAAACCTCTTTACCCTTATCTATGTACTGTTCACCTATATGTTTCACTGTAAACACTTGGTCTACACACCCCCTACCCTTCCTAAAGCTTCCTTGTTCATCTTAATTATTTCAATATTAACTCTGCCATACACTTTTCCAGGTATACTCAACAGACTCATTTACCTATAACTTTTGCACTGTCGTTTGTCCCTTTTGCCTTTATTCTAAGGAACTATGCATGTTCTCTGCCAATCCCTAGGAACCTTACCCTCTTCCATACATTTATTAAATAATAGCACCAACCACTCCAAAACTATATCCCCACCTGCTTTTAACATTTCTATCTTTACCCCATCAATCCCAGCTGCCTTACCCCCTTTCATTCTACCCACTGCCTCACGAACTTCCCCCACACTCACAACTGGCTCTTCCACACTCCTACAAGATGTTATTCCTCCTTGCCCTATACACAAAATCCATCATCCCGATACCTCTAACTCTCCATTTAATAACTCTCCTCTCCTATTTTTAACTGTCAAATCCATTCGTTCCCTAGGCTTTCTCAACTTATTAATCTCACTCCAACACTTTTTCTTATTTTCAAAAAAAATTATTGATAACATCTCACCCACTCTCTCATTTGCTCTCTTTTTACATTGCTTCACCACTCTCTTAACCTCTCTTTTTCTCTCCATATACTCCTCCCTCCTTGCATCACTTATACTTTGTAAAAACCTCTCATATGCTAACTTTTTCTCTCTTACTACTCTCTTTACATCATCATTCCACCAATCACTCTTCTTCCCTCCCAAAGGACCCCAATGGAAATAAGTCACTCTGACTTTTTTGGGTTATCCTAGGTTCTTTACACATATGCTGCTATGTATGATAATCTATGTAACTGTATTTGTGTATACCTGAATAAACTTACTTATTCCTGCACCCACTTTCCTGTAACCACAAACTTCTGCTGAACACTCTAATACTATATATGTATATGTCGTGCCGATTAGGTAAAACTGGTCAATTAGCAAGAACTCATCTAAAATTAAGTCCTTTCTAAAATTTTCTCTTATACGTTTAAAGATATATTTTTTTCATTTATGTTAATGTAAGAATTTATAATTTTGTACCAAGAGAAACTTTGAAAACCTACCTAACCTTATTACAACAAGCGCAATTTAATTTAGCCTAACCCAACTAAATATATTTTAGATACGTTAACATTAATTTAATAATAAACAAACACAATGAAATATATTTTTTTCGTTATGTTCAGAATGATTTTTGCGAAATTATTGCATACACAAATTTTCGCTTGTCTTATATGGCAAGAAGAGCGTTGCTATTTAAGCCAAAATCGCAAGTTTTACCTAATCGGCACAACTATATATATATATAAAATATATATATATATATATATATATATATATATATATATATATATATATAGGATGGGGTCCACCTCTAGTGTCAATTGTGGGACCCATTGCCTCGGAGAAGTGGATAAAAAGACTTCAAGGAAGAATATTTAGATTTCTTTCTGAAGCCATTTGAATATTCCACTTCCCCTACTATATATATATATATATATATATATGTGTGTGTGTGTGTGTGTGTGTGTGTGTGTGTGTGTGTGTGTGTGTGTGTGTGTGTGTGTGTGTGTGTGTGTGTGTGTGTGGTGTGTGTGTGTAATAATTATTTATTTATTTATTTATATTAGAATCAAATGCGATATTCAACCACACACGAGTTTGTAGCAATCCTGGAAAGAAATATTTTAGAATGGGAAATTATAAAACATGATAAACATTAATTATTTGATTGTAGTTTCGGATTATTCAAGCACGATTAGTTTAAAATTGATTCTATTGTGCATAAACTAAAACCAGATGCATATATTAAGTAAAAGGACACAAATGCAACTAATGAGACATTTTATTGTGGCAACGTTTCGCTCTCCAGTAGCTTTTTCAAGCCGTTGCCACAATAAAATGTCTCATTAGTTGCATTTGTGTCCTTTTACTTAACATATTGTCGGTAATTCTACCAATATTAATACAGATGCATATACAAATGTTCTGGATTGTCTTAAATGTAATGGTTCCACTCCAAGGAATTAGGGTCTGTTTTCCCTGCCATCTTAGGTTAGACCAGCGTCTGCCCAAAGAGTCTGGTAGGATAGCTAAACTATAGCTGTCTGCCCTTGGATAAATTAAAGATATCTCCCTTTAGTTTTAAGGGATTCTGCTGTAGACCCATTTTCTTAATTTTCAATGAAAATTCTTAAGATAAATGAGAGATATATCTGTATTCAGAACGTAAAGTCTTTAAATTCGTCTCGAAATCTGACCAATTTTTTTTCGTTATTGTCATGTTACTAATGGTTAAGTTCGCTACGAATCCACTCCATTACCAGTGCATGTAGGCTGACTATCTTCTATTCCTATAATTCTCAATCTTCTTGGCACCTGGAACTGTTATGTTTTTGGCACTAAGCATCTCCTGCTTCCCTACCTCATTCATGGCAAGAACGTTCCACAGAACGAATCTGCTGGGACCCCCTACTCATTCCTGCAACATTGCAATCTCCTGACGTTTTGATTGCAACACTAAAAGCCTATAGCTATCATTCAACTCCTGTGGTTGTTTTTACATCTTGTATCACTTTCACAATATATATATATATATATATATATAATTTTTATATAAAAAAAAAAAAAATATATATATATATATATATATATATATATATATATATATATATATATATATATATATATATATATATATATATATCGTGCCGATTAGGTAAAACTGGTCAATTAGCAAGAACTCATCTAAAATTAGTTCTTTCTAAAATTTTCTCTTATACGTTTAAAGATATATTTTTTTCATTTATGTTAATGTAAGAATTTATAATTTTGTACCAAGAGAAACTTTGAAAACCTACCTAACCTTATTACAACAAGCGCAATTTAATTTAGCCTAACCCAACTAAATATATTTTAGATACATTAACAATAATTTAATAATAAACAAACACAATGAAATATATTTTTTTCGTTATGTTCAGAATGATTTTGGCGAAATTATTGCATACACAAATTTTCACTTGTCTTATATGGCAAGGTGAGCGTTGCTATTTAAGCCAAAATCGCAAGTTTTACCTAATCGGCACGACATATATATATATATATGTCGTGCCGATTAGGTAAAACTGGTCAATTAGCAAGAACTCATCTAAAATTAAGTCCTTTCTAAAATTTTCTCTTATACGTTTAAAGATATATTTTTTTAATTTATGTTAATGTAAAAATTTATAATTTTGTACCAAGAGAAACTTTGAAAACCTACCTAACCTTATTACAACAAGCGCAATTTAATTTAGCCAAACCCAACTAAATATATTTTAGATACGTTAACATTAATTTAATAATAAACAAACAATGAAATATATTTTTTCGTTGTGTTCAGAATGATTTTGGCGAAATTGCATACACAAATTTTCACTTGTCTTATATGGCAAGATGAGCGTTGCTATTTAAGCAAAATCGCAAGTTTTACTAATCGGCACGACATATATATATATATGTCGTGCCGATTAGGTAAAACTTGCGATTTTGCTTAAATAGCAACGCTCACCTTTCCATATAAGACAAGTGAAAATTTGTGTATGCAATAATTTCACCAAAATTATTCTGAACATAACGAAAAAATATATTTCATTGTGTTTGTTTATTATTAAATTAATATATATATATATATATATATGTCGTGCCGATTAGGTAAAACTTGCGATTTTGGCTTAAATAGCAACGCTCACCTTGCCATATAAGACAAGTGAAAATTTGTGTATGCAATAATTTCACCAAAATTATTCTGAACATAACGAAAAAAATATATTTCATTGTGTTTGTTTATTATTAAATTAATAATATATATATATATATATATGTCGTGCCGATTAGGTAAAACTTGCGATTTTGGCTTAAATAGCAACGCTCACCTTGCCATATAAGACAAGTGAAAATTTGTGTATGCAATAATTTCACCAAAATTATTCTGAACATAACGAAAAAAATATATTTCATTGTGTTTGTTTATTATTAAATTAATGTTAACGTATCTAAAATATATTTAGTTGGATTAGGCTAAATTAAATTGCGCTTGTTGTAATAAGGTTAGGTAGGTTTTCAAAGTTTCTCTTGGTACAAAATTATAAATTCTTGCATTAACATAAATGAAAAAAATATATCTTTAAACGTATAAGAGAAAATTTTAGAAAGGACTTAATTTTAGATGAGTTCTTGCTAATTGACCAGTTTTACCTAATCGGCACGACATATATATATATATATATATATATATATATATATATATATATATATATATATATATATATATATATATATATATATATATATATATATATATAAAATTATGATATATACATATATATATGCAAAAGATCACAGTAAACAGGTGATATCAAAATATGAAGACAACCACTATGAAAAATAGAAGAATTCTAAGGCTTTCGGACTACTCACATTATCAAGGAACTATGATAATGTGAGTAGTCACGAAAACGCTTGGAATTCTTCTATTTTTCATAGTGGTTGTCTTGCATATATATATATATATATATATATATATATATATATATATATATATATATATATATATATATATATATATATATATATATATATATATATATATATATATATATATATATATATGTGTCGTGCCGAATACGTAAAATTAATCAATTAGCAAGAGCTCATTTAATTAAAATTAAGTCCTTTCTAAAATTTTCTTATATAAGTTTAAAGATATATATTTTTCATTTATGTTAATGCAAAAATTAATAATTTTGTAATAAGAGAACCTTATATAATTTACCTAACCTTATTATAACAAGCTCAATTTAGTTTTGCCTAATCCCACTAAATATATTTTAGATAAGTTTACAATTATTTAACAATAAACAAACACAATGAAATATATTTTTTTCGTTCGATTCAGAATGATTCTTGCAAAATTATTGCATACACAAATTTTTGCTTGCTTTATTCGCCAAGAAGAGCATTGCTATTTAAGCCAAAATCGCAAGTTTTACCTATTCGGCACGACAAATATATATATATATATATATATATATATATATATATATATATATATATATATATATACACATATACATAGATATATACGTACATACATACATACATATATATATATATATATATATATATATATATATATATATATATATATATATATATATATATATATATATATATATATATATATATATATATATATATATATTTTTATAATGGGTTATAACGTTTTTCCAAATAAAACATTTCCTTGTCATGAATCGATGAACTTTGTTTAAAAACAATGAAAAAGTTCCTAATTCCTCTAAGTTTTCAAGAAAGGTCACCCATAAATAAAACTTATGAATCACCATATGTCTATATTACTATTCATAAGTAGCAACTCAGGAAAGTAGTAATTGACAACTCAAATTAATGAAAAATATGAATCACCATATATTTACGTTACTAATCATAAGTAGCAACTCAGAAAACTACTAATTGTCATCAAGTGACAGTCGTAGTGAAGGTGCTACTCCACCAACCAGTGGTAGTGAAGGTGAAGGGAGCGAGTATGCAGATGAAGATGAAAGTGCTACTCCACTAACCAGAAAACACAACAAAAGTAAAGTTGCAACCAATTTGTTGACATCCACGTGAGTGTCAACCAGTAAAGCCGCCAAGATATACAAACAGTTGTCACTTGATGGCACTGGCATTGATACAGCAAGTGAAGCAGCAACTTACAACTCAACAAACAAAGAGGCTGATAAACTGAAGGAGGAAATGATTGAAAAGTTACAAATGGAAGAATTGTCTTTACATTTTGATGGAAAGCGCATTGAGGAAATTGAGTATCAGGTATTAGTACTTAAAAATGGATGAACCGAAGTAAAACTGGATCGACTGCATTGGAAAGATGGCGAGGCTGAAACTATTACTGAAGGAATGGTAAAAGTTATTGATGAATACGACTTATGGAATACAATAAAGATGATCATTGCTGAAACAACAAACGTTAACACAGAGAAAAAATAGTGAAGCTGTTGTCAAACTGCAACGAATGTTCTCAGAGAAGGGGATTAGCAAACCACAATTTATCAGCTGTCAGCATCACGTTCTGGACACATTCTGGACAGGTTCTCCAAACATTGAATATCCATTTGTATCCCAACTGGTGAAGAATTATGAGGAACTAAAGGCACAGTTTGTCAATGGAACAAAAGAGATCCTCCATAAATCAAGATGGAGAGATGATATGACGTTTTTGTACCATCTAACACGAGTGTTTAGATTCTTTGAAGGAAAATGGCACTTTCCTTTGATTAACTTTCAGAAAATTCCAAACATCATCAATGTGAGGTGGAATTCAAGAACCAAGATATGGAGATTCATTTCATACACCTGGACAGATTATTGGTTTACTGATAAAATGTACGATAAAATGACTTCAAGAATTTGTCAGAAATATTGAAACCTTATAAAAAAAAGCACTGAACTCATTGAAAAATCACTGGCAGCAGGAGCCGTCGGCACTCAATATACAAGAAGTAATCAGTATGTTGAACGTGCAATGAAAGTTATGCAGCAACTGCATGCTGCTGCAGAAACAAAAACAAACTGCAACTTCGGTTTATTCTTAGCAATAAGTAGTAATATATGTACAAACATGATAACAATGATGCTGTAAGCTGTTTTATTTGTTATTAATATTACATACAATATGCATTCAAATTACTTTTTTTCGTTACTCGTTTTGTTTTTATTTTGGGGAGATATATTCGGAAAGATATTGAAATGAAAGGTCATTTCTTTGCTTTTAGGCAAAAGTTAATCTGATTAAGGTACAGGAATATTACGGTGTAAAAAAGTTATAACCCTAATATATATATAAATAAAGTCTTGAACTAAGATAAGAGCAGCAAAAATATAGCACTAGAACTGGACAAGAGTCTAATATAGCAGAGAAGCTCCATAGCTAAGTGACATATAATTGAATCAGGCTTCACTGAAAACGGTATTAATTGCAATATTAATATAAGTTCTGGGCTGTATAAATTAGCATTTATAATGAACAGAATTTGTGAGATTATAAACTGTGACTGAAATACCACAATTACTTTTAATTTACATATGACCTTACAATCTATGCTACACTCCCACGCTCAGACGTCGAGGCTTGGACGAACTTACGTTCTTTACAAAATATAGATATCATGTAAGGTTTCAAACCGCATTAATCATATGGTAACAAGCTACCATTTTATTGTCAGAGAGAACATTTAAAGCCTCAAATTCGTCAAGTATCGCAAAACTGCTTGTCACTCATAAAACTAAGCCAGTACTTTCCTCCTCCACAGGCATCACAATTCTGTACAGGAAACCCACAAAAAAACCGCCCAACCTATTCAGCTTCCTGTCACCGCTTTCGTTGGACGTGTGGCTATACATGGCTACAGCCTACCTTGGTATCTCCCTGCTCCTCTTCGTGCTAGCAAGGTCAGACACATCATGCGTATCAAGAAAGGTGCTTTTACACATCCAGGTGGGAGGGATAATAGTGAAGAAGTCGTTCTTGTCGATATGAATGGTGCTCGTTTATGTGATTCTTACCTTACTATTGCTTGATTTAACCATCCCTATCATCGTAGGTCTGATATTATTATTATAATCAAAAGAAGCGCTAAACCACAGGGGTCATACAGCGCCGACGTAGGTCTGATAATAAATATTTTTAAAGTTAAGAATGAAATCTGCATCCACACGACTTCTTTATTTAAGACTTTCTGTTTACTGTTCTCCTTGATGACGAAGATATTAATATCTATCTATCTATATATCTATCTATCTATATATCTATCTATCTATATATCTATCTATCTATCTATCTATCTATCTATATATTATATATATATATATATATATATATATATATATATATATATATATATATATATATATATATATATATATATATAAGCAAAAAGATCACAGTAAACAGGTGATATCAAAATATGCAAGACAACCACTATGAAAAATAGAAGAATTCCAAGGCTTGTGACTACTCACATTCTGTGAGTAGTCACGAAAGTGCTGAATTCTTCTATTTTTCATAGTGGTTGTCTTCATATATATATATATATATATATATATATATATATATATATATATATATATATATATATATATATATATATATATATATATATATATATATATATATATATATATATATATTCAAACAGCTCCGGGAGAACCTCGAGTTTTCCCTAAGGTACGTTTATTGTCTCTCTGAGGATGAGGGTCCCCAGTAAAGTTCTAGAGGTGGTACCTCCCTATATATTTTGAAATATATATATATATATATATATATATATATATATATATATATATATATATATATATATATATATATATATATATATATATATTATATCTTTCAAACTCAATTTTGTATAGGCGATTCGTAAATTCAATAATTTTTTAAAGTATCTCTTGATTATTTTATCCTTAAACATAAAGTTTAGTTCCTTCAATCCCTCCATATATTTGGTACTATTACCTCTTTAATAATTTGTGAAATATACGCTAGTGCTGCATACTCAAGAGATGATATACGCTAGTGCTGCATACTCAAGAGATGATATACGCTAGTAATGCATACTCAAGAGATGATATACGCTAGTACTGCATACTCAAGAGATGATATACGCTAGTATGCATACTCAAGAGATGATATACGCTAGTAATGCATACTCAAGAGATGATATACGTTAGTACTGCATACTCAAGAGATGATATACGCTAGCACTGCATACTCAAGAGATGATATACGCTAGTATTGCATACTCAAGAGATGATATACGCTAGTGCTGCATACTCAAGAGATGATATACGCTAGTACTGCATACTCAAGAGATGATATACGTTATATCTGCATACTCAAGAGATGATATACGCTAGTACTGCATACTCAAGAGATGATATACGCTAGTAATGCATACTCAAGAGATGATATACGTTAGTGCTGCATACTCAAGAGATGATATACGCTAGTAATGCATACTCACGAGATGATATACGCTAGTAATGCATACTCAAGAGATGATATACGCTAGTAATGCATACTCAAGAGATGATATACGTTAGTACTGCATACTCAAGAGATATACGCTAGTAATGCATACTCAGAGATGATATACGTTAGTGCTGCATACCAAGAGATGATATACGCTAGTAATGCATACTCACGAGATGATATCGCTAGTGCATACTCAAGAGATGATATACGCAGTAATGCATACTCAAGAGATGATATACGCTAGTAATGCATACTCAAGAGATGATATACGCTAGTACTGCATACTCAAGAGATGATATACGCTAGACTGCATACTCAAGAGATGATATACGCTAGTACTGCACTCAAGAGATGATATCGCTAGTACTGCATACTCAGAGATGATATACGCTAGTGCATACTCAAGAGATGATATACGCTAATGCATACCAAGAGATGATATCGTAGTAATGCATACTCAAAGATGATATCGCTAGTAGCATACTCAAGAGATGATATACGCTAGTAATGCATACTCAGAGATGATATACGCTAGAATGTATATTCAAGAGATGATATACGCTAGCTGCATACTCAAGAGAGATATAGCTAGCACTGCATACTCAGAGATGATATACGCTAGTGCTGCATACTCAAGAGATGATATACGCTAGTAATGCATACTCAAGAGATGATATACGCTAGAATGCATACTCAAGAGATGATACGTTAGTACTGCATACTCAAGAGATGATATTCGCTAGTATGCATACTCAGAGATGATATACGCTAGTACTGCATACTCAATAGATGATATACGCTAGCACTGCATACCAAGAGATGATATACGCTAGTATGCATACTCAAAGATGATATCGCTAGTACTGCATACTCAAGAGATGATATACGCTAGCACTGCATACTCAAGAGATGATATACGCTAGCACTGCATACTCAAGAGATGATTACGCTAGTCTGCATACCAAGAGATGATATACGCTAGTAATGCATACTCAAGAGATGATATACGCTAGAATGCATACTCAAGAGATGATATACGTTAGTACTGCATACTCAAGAGATGATATACGCTAGCACTGCATATAAGAGATGATATACGCTAGCACTGCATACTCAGAGATGATATACGCTAGCGCAACTCAAGAGATGATATACGCTATCTGATACTCAAAGATGATATACCTAATGCATACTCAAGAGATGATATACGCTAGTAATGCATACTCAAGAGATGATATACGTTAGTACTGCATACTCAAGAGATGATATACGCTAGTAATGCATACCAGAGATGATATACGCTAGTACTGCATACCAAGAGATGATATACGCTAGTACTGTACTCAAGAGATGATATACGCTAGGCTGCATACTCAGAGATGATATCGCTAGCATGCATACCAAGAGATGATATACGCTAGTACTGCATACTCAAGAGATGATATACGTATTCTGCATACTCAAGAGATGATATACGCTAGTACTGCATACTCAAGAGATGATATACGCTAGTAATGCATACTCAAGAGATGATATACGTTAGTCTGCATACTCAAGAGATGATATACGCTAGTATGCATACTCAAGAGATGATATACGCTAGTTGCATACTCAAGAGATGATATACGCTAGTATGCATACTCAAGAGATGATATACGTTAGACTGCATACTCAAGAGATGATATACGCTAGTATGCATACTCAAGAGATGATATACGCTAGTCTGCATACTCAAAGATGATATACGCTAGACTGCATACTCAAGAGATGATATACGCTAGTCTGCATACTCAAGAGATGATATACGCTAGTACTGCATACTCAAGAGATGATATACGTTATCTGCATACTCAAGAGATGATATACGCTAGTACTGCATACTCAAGAGATGATATACGCTAGTAATGCATACTCAAGAGATGATATACGTTAGTGCTGCATACTCAAGAGATGATATACGCTAGTAATGCATACTCAAGAGATGATATACGCTAGTAACTGCATACTCAAGAGATGATATACGCTAGACTGCATACTCAAGAGATGATATACGCTAGTACTGCATACTCAAGAGATGATATACGCTAGTACTGCATACTCAAGAGATGATATACGCTAGTGCTGCATACTCAAGAGATGATATACGCTAGTACTGCATACTCAAGAGATGATATACGCTAGTGCTGCATACTCAAGAGATGATATACGCTAGACTGCATACTCAAGAGATGATATACGTAGTACTGCATACTCAAGAGATGATATACGCTAGTACTGCATACTCAAGAGATGATATACGCTAGTACTGCATACTCAAGAGATGATATACGTTAGTGCTGCATACTCAAGAGATGATATACGCTAGTAATGCATACTCACGAGATGATATACGCTAGTAATGCATACTCAAGAGATGATATACGCTAGTAATGCATACTCAAGAGATGATATACGTTAGTACTGCATACTCAAGAGATGATATACGCTAGTAATGCATACTCAAGAGATGATATACGTTAGTGCTGCATACTCAAGAGATGATATACGCTAGTAATGCATACTCACGGGATGATATACGCTAGTAATGCATACTCAAGAGATGATATACGCTAGTAATGCATACTCAAGAGATGATATACGTTAGTACTGCATACTCAAGAGATGATATACGCTAGTAATGCATACTCAAGAGATGATATACGCTAGTACTGCATACTCAAGAGATGATATACGCTAGCACTGCATACTCAAGAGATGATATACGCTAGTACTGCATACTCAAGAGATGATATACGCTAGTACTGCATACTCAAGAGATGATATACGCTAGTGCTGCATACTCAAGAGATGATATACGCTAGTAATGCATACTCAAGAGATGATATACGCTAGTAATGCATACTCAAGAGATGATATACGCTAGTAATGCATACTCAAGAGATGATATACGCTAGTAATGCATACTCAAGAGATGATATACGCTAGTAATGTATATTCAAGAGATGATATACGCTAGCACTGCATACTCAAGAGATGATATACGCTAGCACTGCATACTCAAGAGATGATATACGCTAGTGCTGCATACTCAAGAGATGATATACGCTAGTAATGCATACTCAAGAGATGATATACGCTAGTAATGCATACTCAAGAGATGATATACGTTAGTACTGCATACTCAAGAGATGATATTCGCTAGTAATGCATACTCAAGAGATGATATACGCTAGTACTGCATACTCAATAGATGATATACGCTAGCACTGCATACTCAAGAGATGATATACGCTAGTACTGCATACTCAAGAGATGATATACGCTAGTACTGCATACTCAAGAGATGATATACGCTAGCACTGCATACTCAAGAGATGATATACGCTAGCACTGCATACTCAAGAGATGATATACGCTAGTGCTGCATACTCAAGAGATGATATACGCTAGTAATGCATACTCAAGAGATGATATACGCTAGTAATGCATACTCAAGAGATGATATACGTTAGTACTGCATACTCAAGAGATGATATACGCTAGCACTGCATACTCAAGAGATGATATACGCTAGCACTGCATACTCAAGAGATGATATACGCTAGCACTGCATACTCAAGAGATGATATACGCTAGTGCTGCATACTCAAGAGATGATATACGCTAGTAATGCATACTCAAGAGATGATATACGCTAGTAATGCATACTCAAGAGATGATATACGTTAGTACTGCATACTCAAGAGATGATATACGCTAGTAATGCATACTCAAGAGATGATATACGCTAGTACTGCATACTCAAGAGATGATATACGCTAGTACTGCATACTCAAGAGATGATATACGCTAGTACTGCATACTCAAGAGATGATATACGCTAGTACTGCATACTCAAGAGATGATATACGCTAATGCTGCATACTCAAGAGATGATATACGCTAGCACTGCATACTCAAGAGATGATATACGCTAGTACTGCATACTCAAGAGATGATATACGCTAGCACTGCATACTCAAGAGATGATATACGCTAGTACTGCATACTCAAGAGATGATATACGCTAGTACTGCATACTCAAGAGATGATATACGCTAGTGCTGCATACTCAAGAGATGATATACATTAGTGCTGCATACTCAAGAGATGATATACATTAGTGCTGCATACTCAAGAGATGATATAGTATTGGATTGGCTGGTGCTTATGTTCAATAAATGAATGAAAGGGGGGAAGGTACCTAGGGACTGGCAGAGAGCAAGCATAGTTCCTTTAAATGAAGGCAAAGATGAAAGTGATTTTAAAAATTATAGGGAAATAAGCCTATTCAGTATGCCTGGTAAGGTGTACGGTAAAGTTATTTGGGAAAGGTGGATATTGGGGAGGGAAGGAAATTTGGCAGATATTGCAAGTGTATGGAATAGGTGGTAGGTTATTTAAGCAGTTAAGAGTTTTCATGAGGATAATGAAGCTAAGGTTGGGGTTTAAAGGAGAAAGGGAGATTATTTTCCAGTAAAAGTAGACCTAACACAGGGAAGTGTGATAGCACATTGGTTGTTTAACATTTTCAGATGGGATTCTAAGTGTACGCTTGGGTGTTTGGGAGAGGTGTGCGATTAAAATATAATAAATCTAATATAAGGTAATCTTTCTTACAATTGCTTTCTACTATATACACTGTACTTTAAAGAGATTCTGATTAGAAGTTGCGAAGGTTGGTGGACGAATTTGGAGGGTAAGTATAAACGAAGGAATTAAGAGTGAACATAGGAAGGAGCAAGGTGATGACGATAACAAAAAATTAAGTAATGAATGATCTGATATTAAATTGGAAGTAGAGAGAGAAGAGGAAGTCAATGTGTTTATATTCATGGGTTTGAGCTTGTCGATAGATGGTTCTATGAAAGACGAACTGAACCATAGAATTGACGAGGGGAAAAAGTGAGTAGTGCATTTGTGGAGATATATATATATATATATCCATGGAGAAAAAAGGGAATGTATCAGAGAACAGAGGTACAAACACTTTTATATAGGAGCAAAGTATTTGTTTTTAAACGTTGCAGAGAGTAGGAGGCTGGAAGCAGTGGAGATGTGATGGGAATATTATACAGATAATACGTAGTCTGGAGATTAGTAGGAGCTGCATTTGAGCTTATTTTGGAGGCTCATCTGAGCTGTAACGTCGGCACGCCTCAGGCAAGACAGTAATGGCGTGAATGATGGTGAAAGTGTTTCTGTTTATTTCAGGTCATCCTACCTCGGTGGGTAACGGTGGGTTTGCGAACAATCCTTCCTGACGCCTCTACTACCACCCCGTCATCAGGCCATCGACACAGACCTCAAGGACAAAATGAATGACCTAAAGAGAATGGGGGAGAGAATAAGTGATCTTGATGCCCATGATGCTCAGTATCTCCTCACAAGGTGTCTCACCTTGCCAAGACTCACTCACTGCTTGAGGTGGCACTGAATCTGTCACTGGAAGATCAGCAATGGGATCAGGGAACTCTTCCAGTGCGACTGGGAGGTATAGGGGTGCGTAAGGCAACACAGGTAGCTTTACCTGCTTTTCTGTCCTCGTGTATGGCTTCCAGTGGCCTAATCAGGGAGATTGTTCCTGAACGCTTGAGAGGTGTGGTGGGAGCTCAAGACCCCAGGATCATTGAAGCAGCAGTGCGGTGGGACACCCGTGTAGACTCCTCCAGTAGACCAGCTCCTCCCAAAGAGCACAAACAGTCCCACTGGGACAAATTGATCATGGAAAAAATTTCCAACACAATGCTCAACAACGCTTCAGGAAAGAACAAAGCTCGTCTCCTAGCGGTGAAGGCAACACATTCAGAAGATTTCCTTTTAGGTGTTCCCAACTCCTCTCTGGACACCCACTCGACCCACAGGCCATTCGTATAGGTGTTGCTCTTCGCTTAGCCACCCCCATACTCACCGAACATAGGTGTATTTGCGGCAGGGCGACGGCTGGTCAATTCAGACTTCATGGTCTCGTGTGTCACACATCAGAAGGGAAGTGGTATTTAATAAATAACAGCACTGCGACTAACCAAGGACTCGAACCCATGTTGTTTTGGCCCGCCTCATGATGACAGAAAACCACATGACGCTCACCCACAGGACCACCAAATCCTATAAACGGGGAATAGAATGAAATTAGTTCAGACACACCCACACCACCGTATGTCCTCGAACCAAGGTAAAACACCTAGCTCTGCTGGGTGCTTGATTCTTATAGGATTTGGTGGTCCTGTGGTTTAGAGCATCATGTGATTTTCGCTCACAATGAGGCGGGCTAAAACGACATGGGTTTGTTAATGAGTAAATACTACTCGTTCGTGGTCACAATAATAGATATATGTATATATTAAGTATATATATATATATATATATATATATATATATATATATATATATATATATATATATATATATATATATATATATATAATATATATATATATATATATATATATTCATGGGAAGTGGAATAAGAATCTTTCCTCCGTAAGCCATGCGTGTTGTAAAAGTCAACTAAAATGCCGGGAACAATGGGCTAGTAACCCCTTTTCCCGTATAACTTACTAAAAAGAAAGAGAAGAAAACCATCAAAATGGGATGTTTGAATGTGTGTGGATGTTGTGCGAATGATAAGAAAGAGATGATTGTGGATGTTATAAATGAGAAGAAGCTGGATGTCCTGGCCTTAAGAGAAACAAAGCTGAAGGGGGTAGGAGAGTTTCAGTGGGGAGAAATAAATGGGATTAGGTCAGGGGTTTCAAACAGAGTTAGAGATAAGAAGGAGGGGCAATAATGTTGAAGGATAAGTTATGGCAGGAAAAGAGGGAATATAAATGTATCAATTCAAGGATTATGTGGTGTAAAATAAAGGTTGGATGTGAAAAGTGGGTGGGTTATAGTAAGTGTTTATGCACCTGGAGAAGAGAGAAGTGTAGAGGAGAGAGATAGATTTTGGGAAATGTTGAGTGAGTACGTGGGGAGTTTTGAACCAAGTAAGAGAGTACTTGTGGTTGGGGATCTCAATGCTAAAGTGGGTAAAAATGTTGTTGAGGGAGTAGTAGGTAAATTTGGGGTGTCAGGGGTAAATGAAAATGGGGAGCCTTTAATTGAGCTATGTGTAGAAAGAGGTCTGGTAATAAGTAATACATATTTTATGAAAAAGAAGATAAATAAGTATGCAAGGTATGATATAGCATGTAATGAAAGTAGTTTGTTAGATTATGTATTGGTGGATAAAAGGTTGATGGGTAGGATTCAGGATGTACATGTTTATAGAGGGGCAACGGATATATCGGATCATTATTTAGTTGTAGCTACAGTTAGAGTAAGAGGTAGATGGGACATAAGGAAAATGGCAACAGCAAGAAAGAGAGAGGAGAAAGTGTATAAACTAAGGGAGGAGAAAGTTAGGGTGAGATATAAGCAACTTTTGGCAGAAAGATGGGTAAATGCAAGTAAGAATAGTGGGGGATTGAAGAGGGATGGGATTGTATTAAAAATGCAGTATTAGAATGTGTGGCAGAAGTTTGTGGTATAGGAGGGTGGGTGCAGGAGGAAAGAGGAGTGATTGGTGGAATGATGAAGTAAAGGGTGTGATAACATAGAAAAAGGTAACTTATGAGAGGTTTTTACAAAGCAGAAGTGTTGTAAGAAGAGCAGAATATATGGAAAGTAAAAGAAAAGTGAAGAGAGTGGTGAGAGAGTGCAAAAGGAGAGCAGATGAAAGAGTGGGAGAGGCACTGTCAAGAAATTTTGCAGAAAATAAGAAAAAGTTTTGGAGTGAGATAAACAAGGTAAGAAAGCCTAGGGAACGAATGAATATGTCAGTTAAAAACAGAGAAGGGGAATTAGTAGATGGGGAGTTGGAGGTATTGGGTAGATGGCAGGAATACTTTGAGGAACTTTAAAGGGAGGCGGTAATTTCATGCACTGGTCAGGGAGGTACAACATCTTTTAGGAGTGAGGAAGAGCAGGATGTGAGTGTGGGGGAGGTGTGTGAGGCATTACGTAGAATGAAAGGGAGTAAAGTAGCTGCAACTGACGGGATCATGACAGAAATGTTAAAAGCAGGGGGAGATATTGTGTTGGAGTGGTTAGTATTTTTGTTTAATAAATGTATGAAAGAGGAGAAGGTACCTAAGGATTAGCAGAGAGCATGTATAGTTCCTTTATATAAAGGGAAGGGTGACAAAAGAGAGTGTAAAAATTATAGGGGAATAAGTTTACTGGGTATACCAGGTAAAGTGTATGGCAGGGTTATTATTGAAAGAATTAGAGGTAAGACAGAGAGAAGGATTGCAGATGAGCAAGGAGGCTTTAGAGTGGGTAGGGGATGTGTAGATCAAGTAAAGCATATATGTGAACAGTATTTAAATAAAGGTAGGGAAGTTTTCATTGCATTTATGGATTTAGAAAAAGCATATGATAGAGTGGATAAAGGAGCAATGTGGCAGATGTTGCAAGTGTATGGAATAGGTATAAGTTACTGAATGCCGTAAAGAGTTTTTATGATGATAGTGAGGCTCAGGTTAGGGTGTGTAGGAGAGAGGGAGATTACTTCCCGGTAAAAGTAGGTCACCATGGTTGTTTAATATATTTATAGATGGGGTTGTAAAAGAAGTAAATGCTAGGGTGTTGGGGAGAGGAGTGGGATTAAATTATGGGGAATCAAGTTCAAAATGGGAGTTGACACAATTACTTTTTGCTGATGATACTGTGCTTATGGGAGATTATAAAGAAAAGTTGTAAAGGTTAGTGGACGAGTTTGGGAGGGTGTGTAAAGGTAATCACATTGGAGAGAGGGAGTATGGAAGAAGTGAATGTTTTCAGATATTTGTGAGTTGACTTGTCAGCAGATGGGTATATGAAGGATGAGGTTAACCATAGAATTGATGAAGGAAAAAAGGTGAGTGGTGCGTTGAGGTATCTGTGGAGACAAAAAACGTTATCCATGGAGGCTAAGGAGGGGATGTATGAAAGTATAGTGGTACCAACACTCTTATATGGGTGTGAAGCTTGGGTTGTAAATGCTGCAGCGAGGAGGAGGCTGGAGTCAGTGGAGATGTCCTGTCTAAGGGCAATGTGTGGTGCAAATATTATGCAGAAAATTCGGAGTGTAGAAATTGGGAGGAGGTGTGGAGTTACTAAAAGTATTAGTCAGAGGGCTGAAATAATAGGCTGAAATAATAGGCTGAAATAATAGGGGTTGTTGAGGTGGTTTGGTCATTTAGAGAGAATGGATCAAAGTAGAATGACTTGGAGAGCGTATAAATCTGTAGGGTAAGGAAGAAGGGGTAGGGGTCGTCCTCGAAAAGGTTGAAGAGAGGGGGTAAAGGATATTTTGTGGGCGAGGGGCTTGGACTTTCAGCAAGCGTGTGAGCGTGTTAGATAGGAGTGAATGGAGACGAATGGTTTTTGGGACCTGACGAGCTGTTGGAGTGTGAGCAGGGTAATATTTAGTGAAGGGATTCAGGGAAACCGGTTATTAATTTAGCCGAACTTGAGTCCTGGAAGTGAGAAGTACAATGACTGCACTTAAAAGGAGGGGTCTGGGATAGTGACAGTTTGGAGGACTAATTCAAACGGTGATCTGAGCGCTCTGCAAAGACATTGATTATGTATGAGGTCGAAAGTGTTGAATGATGATGAAAGTATTTTCTGGGGATTATATTTCTTTTGCAACCTGCCTCGGTGGAAAGACTTGTTAATTTATGATATATATATATATATATATATATATATATATATATATATATATATATATATATATATATATATATATATACATGTAAATGAATGGTTCAGAGAACCGACAAGTTGATAAATTAGACACATATGCAACACTTGGATATCTTTATTGAGGAAACGTTTCGCCACACAGTGGCTTCATCAGTCCATACAAAGGAGAATCATGAAGATCAGGAGAAGTTTGAGGTAATCAGTCCCTCGGCCTTGAGTCGATGTGGTCAGTCCATCAATCTTGAGCAGAATACAGCATATGTGCGAAGGAGAAGTTATATACCCTGTATCTTAATACAGGGAATTCTTCACTTGCCCAACCCTTGGGCACAACCTACTTCCACATTGGTCAAATGTGACACCACCTACGACTGCTGCACCTCTCCTGCCTACAGTATATAAACTTCTCCTTCGCACATATGTTGTATTCTGTTCAAGATTGATGGACTGACAACATCGACTCAAGGCCGAGGGACTGATTACCTCAAACTTCTCCTGATCTTCATGATTCTCCTTTGTATGGACTGATGAAGCCACTATGTGGCGAAACGTTTCTTCAATAAAGATATCCAAGTGTTCATATGTTCAATATATATATATATATATATATATATATATATTTTATTATTATATATATATATATATATATATATATATATATATATATATATATATATATATATATATATATATATATATATATATATATATATATATATATATATATATATATATATATATATATATATATATATATATATATATTATGCAAATATCGGAAACCAAGAGATACAGGATCCAAAAAACACGATAGCTATAGGCCTTTCGTGTTGCAATCAACACATCATCAGGAGCTTGCAAAATTGCAGAAAAGAAGGATGTCCAAGCAAATACGTTCGCAGAGGACCGCCTTCACTGGAGTAAGTGGATGAATATATATATATATATATATATATATATATATATATATATATATATATATATATATATATATATATATATATATATATATATAAAAATATTACACAGGATGTTTAGTGACTCCACGTGGAGATTAACTTCTGAGAACTAATCTTTGATTACCCGAACTAATATTCACTGCGAGTGATTGTGCTGGTGACTGCCTCTGGCATTGTTCCGCTACAATGATCACTCTTGATCTTTCACCTTGACTGAGTTCAAGGTCTTGTTTCCACATTTCCAATTTTCATAGCCTATTTGTTGTCGAGATTTAATTCCAGTAGACGAGTCCTGCAGTTTTTCCGGGACCCATCAGTAACCTTATCGATTTTTCGTTTCATTTTTTAATATCGTCGGCGAATAAGAATACAATTGTCTGTGTCCAGCAGGTGGTTTCGAGCCTTACACAAGACCACAGACCTACATCCCAGTGGCTGCCCCGGTGTCCTACCTGTGTTACACATCCACCAACTCAAGGTGAACACAGTCATGAGCAAGTCTGTCAGTGTCCTGTCAGCCAACATTAGAGGATTCATTACCAGTGTTGGAAAACTCACGCAAAGTTTCGTGAACACTAGACGTCCCGCCATGATCACTGTAGTTCAAACATTTTTGGACGACAGGAATCCGGAATATTTTGCAGGACTTGCTGGCTACACTTCATGGATGAGAGGAGACAGACAAGGGCAAGGAGGTGTTGTTGTGTGCTTCTCTAAAACTGTACATGCCAGCACATTGATGTTGCCATCCCTACTCACCTGGAAATGATGTTCTTTAAGTTAACCATAAAAACTAGTACCTCTGTACTAGCATGTGTGATGCACAGACCTCAGTGGCAACATGCAGACCCCATCAACTTCCTAATGGAAAATGTGGGCTCCCTTCTGCTTCATCACAGATGTCAACATATATACATACCACGGTGTTCGGTCTGAGTTGAGACCTGGACCGCGGGTCGAACCCACCCGTGGTATGTTTCAATCGTTATGATTCAGTCAAATATTATAATTGGACCCCAACATCTTATACAGAGGGATTTTGAAGACGTTCTTGCAGTGTTTGACATAAGAAACTTTGTTTATTTCTCTACTCATATCTCTGACTCCTCCCTCGACCCAGTAGTGAGTGGTCTATCAGAAGGCACAGTCACCTGCCAACCCCTTGGCTATATTAGATTGTCTGACTACAAGGCTGTTTTTACAACACTAAAGATCCCAACAGAACGAGGTGAGGAAACTGGCCAGCCCTTTGCTCTGAGCTCTCCACCTCCGATTGGAATGCTCTTTTCCAAGGTGATGTAGGCATCCAAATGATTGCCTTCACTGAACATATCCGTAATCTACAACAAGAACACATCCCTCACCGGCAATATGTAACGAAGCCTACAGATCAGCCTTCGTTTGGCTTTCGTTGTAGAGAGGCTGCTACTGTTAAGTTCAAGGCTTGGAGAAGATATAAGAGACATCCCACTACCTATAACAGGAACCTACACAGGCAAGTTTGTAGTCATATGGGTGAAGTTCAAAAGTGGGCCATCTCTAAATGGGAGGCGGACACAAAATGAAAGCTGGCATCAGGTAGAGTGGGCTCCAAACCCTAGTGGTTCTTGGTCAAGGACAAACAAGGTCATTAGCCTAATGAACTTATTTTGCCTCTAAATCGACAGGATGGGACCACCTCTACTGGAAGTCAGGAGAAAGCTGACCTCTTTGTCGAACACTTTGCACACGTCGTCGTAAGCTCCTCTCCTTTTATATGTGCGGGTTGTGTGTGTACTGCCTAGATGCAAGTTACCGATCCAGCAAGGGACCCTCCATGACTAGCTGCAAGAACTGTGTCAAAGCTGTCAGTGATGACAATAAGGCAGGAGGAGGTGTATCTAATCCATAAATCGTTGGACCAAGAAAAAGCTGTGGGCCCAGAAAAGCTGACCCCAAGATTGCTGAGCAGATGTGCAGACCAGCTAGCAGCATCTCTAACTCGCATCAATCAGCGCTGCCTAGCAGTGTAAATGGTCCTCTCTGTGGAAAGAGGCAAATGTAGTCCCTGTTCACAAAAAGAAGAGCAGAGAGGAAATCATTAACTACAGACCAGTGTCACTCCTGTCAGTCACTGGCAAGATCCTTGAGACAATAATCTCACGGCAAATGACAGTTTCTCGACTACCACTAACTTCTTTGTGAGCGTCAGTATGGCTTCAGAAAAGGTTACTATGCTGCTGATCTGTTGTTAAACCTCTCCACTAAATGGATGAATCCAAAGTCAGCTGTGAGGTAGCACTGAACATCGCTGGTGCTTTCAACCAAGTATAGCACCAGGGACTCTTGGCAAAACTGCAAGCACTGGTAATTGCAGACTCTACACTCCTCATTGATTATCTTCAAGGTACATCTCTAAAGGTAGTTATCAACGGGACAGAATCAGCAAGACATACCACTGGGGCAAGTGTTCCACAGGGAAGTGTGCTTGGGCCAGTGATTCGGAATATCTTCTTCAACGACCTCTTCCATCTCATCCTAGAATCCCATGCATATGCAGATAACTGCACGCTGACATTTACTTATCAGAGAGAGGAAATGTCAGCTACTCTACGCTACATCAGTCACCAGCTAAAAGCTATATCAGCCCTTGAGAAATCACAAATGGTGGTCTCTAGCTAGGTACCATGATGATAATGTTGGAGCACTGGTACGTATGAATGGAAGAATGCTGGCAAATGGGGATGAAGTCGATATTCTTGGGGTGAAATTCTGCTCCAAACTGATTATCAAGAACCACGTTGTAAATCTTGCAAACAAGTGGGCCAGGAAGCTTACAGAACTTCCACGTATATCGCATCGTCTCTACAGTAGAGGTTGAACGAGGTTGTACAACCTCGTATGCTCTACTTTCTTGTAATGTCTGCCCCCATCTCATCTGCGACTCCTTGACAACCTTGACAACCAGTTATGGTACTACAACACTACCAGTGATGGTACTACTACACTACCAGTGATGGTACTACTACACTACCAGTGATGGTACTACTACACTACCAGTGATGGTACTACTACACTACCAGTGATGGTACTACTACACTACCAGTGATGGTACTACTACACTACCACTGATGGTACTACAACACTACCAGTGATGGTACTACTAAACTACCAGTGATGGTACTACTACACTACAAGTGATGGTACTACAACACTACCAGTTATGATACTACTACACTACCAGTGATGGTACTACTACACTACCAGTTATTGTACTACAACACCACCAGTGACGGTACTACCAGTGATGGTATTACCAGTGATGGTACTACCAGTGATGGTATTACCAGTGATGGTACTACCAGTGATGGTATTACCAGTGATGGTACTACCAGTGATGGTATTACCAGTGATGGTACTAAAACACTGCCAGTGATAGGTCTACTATACTACCAGTGATGGTACTACCAGTGATGGTACTACAACTCTACCAGTTAGGGTACTACTACACTACCAGTTATAGTACTACTACATTACCAGTGATGGTACTACAAGTGATGGTACAAACAGTGATGGTACTACCAGTGATGGTATTACCAGTGATGGTACTAAAACACTGCCAGTGATGGTACTAATATACTACCAGTGATGGTAACACAAGTGACAATACCACCAGCGATGGTACTATCAGCGATGGTACTACAAGTGATGGTACTACCAGTGATGGTACTACAAGTGATGGTACTACAAGTGATGGTACTACAAGTGATGGTACTACAAGTGATGGTACTACAAGTGATGGTACTACAAGTGATGGTACTACAAGTGATGGTACTACCAGTGATGGTACTACCAGTGATGGTACTACAAGTGATGGTACTACCAGTGATGGTACTACAAGTGATGGTACTACCAGTGATTTTACTACAACACTTTCAGTGATGGTACTACTCCACTACCAGTGATGCTACCACAAGTGATGGTACCACCAGTGACTGTACCACCAGTGACAGTACCACAAAGGATGGTACTACCAGTGATAGTACTACTCTACTACCAGTGATGCTACCACCAGTGATGGTACCACCAGTGACTGTACCACCAGTGACAGTACCACAAAGGATGGTACTACCAGTGATGGTACTACTCTACTACCAGTGATGCTACCACCAGTGATGCTACCACCAGTGACTGTACCACCAGGAATGGTACTACCAGTGATAGTGCTACTCCTGATGGTACTACAACACTACCAGTGATGGTACTACTATAATAAGAGTGATGGTACTACCTGTGATGGTACAACCAGTGATGGTACTACCAGTGATGGTACCACCAGTGATGGCACCACTAGTGATGGTACTACCAGTGATGATACTACCATTGATAGTACTACAACACTACCAGTGAAGTTTCTACCAGTGATGGTACTACCAGTGATAGTACTACCAGTGAAGCTTCTACCAGTGATGGTACCACCTGTGATGGTACTATAAGTGATGGTACCTCCAGTGATGGTACCACCTGTGATGGTACTATAAGTGATGGTACCTCCAGTGATGGTACTAGCATTGATGGTACCAATAGTGATGGTACCACCAGTGATGGTACCACAAGTGATGATACCACTAGTGTTATTACTACCAGTGATGGTACTACCTGTGATGGTACTAAAACACTACCAGTGATGGTACTACTTTACTACTAGTGATGGTAACAACAGTGACAATACCACCAGTGATGGTACTACCAGTGATGGTACTATAAGTGATGGTACTACCATTGATGGTACTACCAGTGATTTTACTACAACACTACCAGTGATGGTACTACTATTCTACCAGTGATGGTAGCACCAGCGATGGTACCATCAGTGACAGTACCACCATGGATGGTACTAACAGTGATGGTACTACAAAACTACCAGTGATGGTACTATTATACTACAAATGATCGTACCACCAGTGATGGTACTATCAGTGATGGTGCTACTCGAGATGATACTACAACACTACCAGTGATGGTACTACTATACCAACAGTGATGGTACTACCAGTGATGGTACCACCAGTGATGGTACCATAAGTGATGGCACAACAAGTGATGGTACTACCAGTGATTGTGCCAACAGTGATGGTACCACCAGTGATGGTACTACCAGTGATGATACTACCAGTGATAGTACTACAACACTACCAGTGATGGTTCTACCAGTGATGGTACTACCAGTGGTGGTACTACCAGTGATTGTACCACCAGTGGTGGTACTATAAGTGATGGTACCTCCAGTGATGGTACTACCAGTGATGGTACCAATAGTGATGGTACCACCAGTGATGGTACCACTAGTGATGGTACCACCAGTGTTGTTACTACCAGTGAAGGTACTACAACACTACCAGTGATGGTTCTTCCAGTGATGGTACAACCAGTGATAGTACCACCAGTGATGGCACTTCCAGCGATGGTTCTACCAGTGATGGTACTACTCGTGATGGTACTACAACACTACAAGTGATGGTACCACCAGCAATGGTATTACCGGTGATGGTGCTACCAGTGATGATACTACCAATGATTGTACCACCAGTGATGGTGCCACCAGTGATTGTACCACCAGTGATAGTGCTACCAGTGATGGTACTACCAGTGATGGTACTACCAGTGATTTTAATATAACACTACCAGTGATGGTACTACTGTACTGCCAGTGATGGTACCACCAGTGCCAGTACCACCAGGGATGGTACTACCAGTGATGGTACTACAACACTAATAGTGATGGTACTATTATACCATCAATAATTGTACCACCAGTGATGGTACTACCAGTGATGTTGCTACTCGTGATGGTACTGCAACACTACCAATGATAGTACTACTATACTAACAGTGATGGTACTAAAAGTGATGGTACCACCAGTGATGGTACCTTAAATGATGGTACCATAAGTGATAATACTACCAGTGATGGTACCACCAGTGATGGTACCACTAGTGATGGTACCATCAGTAATGGTACTACCAGTGATGATACTACCAGTGATAGTACTACAACACTGCCAGTGATGGTTCTACCAGTGATGGTACTACCAGTGATAGTACTACCATTGATGGTACTACAAGTGATGGAACCACCAGTGATGGTACTAACAGTGATGGTACCGATAGTGATGGTACCAACAGTGATGGTACCACTATCACTGGTGGTACCACCAGTGTTGTTACTACCAGTGATGATACTACAACACTACCAGTGATGGTTCTACCAGTGATGGTACCTCCAGTGATAGTACTTCCAGTGATGGTAGTACCAGTAACGGTAACACCAGTGATGGTACTACCAGCGATAGTACTACCAGTGATGGTACTACTCGTGATGGTACTACAACACTTCCAGTGATGGTACCACCAGCAATGGTACTACCTTTGATGGTACTACTAATGATGGTACTACCAGTGATTGTACCACTAGTGATGGTACCACCAGTTATTGTACCACCAGTGACAGTACTTCCAGTGATAGTACTACCAGTGTTGGTACCACCAGTGATGGTATCACCAGTGATGATACCACCAGTGATGATACTACAAGTGATTATACCACCAGAGATGGTACCACCAGTGATGGTACAACCAGTGATGGTACTTCCATTGATGGTACTATCAGTGAGGATACCACCAGTGATGGTGCCACCAGATATGGTATCAATTGTGATAGTACTACCAGAAATGGTACCACCAGTGATGATACTACCAGTGATGATATTACCATTGATGGTACTACCAATGATATTTCTGTCAGCGGTGGTACCACCAGTCATAATACCACTAGCAATGACACTACCAGTGATGGTGCCACCAGTGATGGTACCACTAGTGATGGTACCACCAGTGATGGTACTACCAGTGATGGTACTGGCAGTGATAGTACTACAACACTACCAGTGATGGTACTACCAGTGATGGTACTGGCAGTGATAGTACTACAACACTACCAGTGATGGTACTCCCAGTGATGGTACTACTAATGATGGCACTACCAGTGATTGTACCACCAGTGATTGTGCTAACAGTTATGGTACCACCATTGATTGTACTACCGGTGATGGTACCAGCGGTGATGGTACTACTCGTGATGGTACTACAACACTATCAGTGATGGTGCTACCAGTGATGGTACTGCCAGTGGTGGTACTACCAGTGACTGTACCACCAGTGATGGTACCACCAATGATTGTAACACCAGTGATGGCGCTACCAGTGATTGTGCTACCAGTGTTGATACTACCAGTTATGGTACCGCTAGTGATGGTACCACCCGTGATGATACTGCCATCGATGGTACTACCAGTGATGGTACCACCAGTGATGAAACTACCAGTGATGGTTCCTCCATTGATGATAAATCCAGTAATGCTACTACTATTGATGGTACCATCATTTATGGTACCCTCATTTATGGTACCACAGTGATGGTTCCACCAGTAATGGTACTAACAGTTATGGTGCTTCCAGTTATGGTACTACCATTCTTGGTACTACCAGTGAAGGTACCACCAGTGATAGTACTATCTGTGATGTTATCACCAGCGTTGGTACCACAAGTGTTGGTACTACCAGTGATGGGACCACAAGTGATGGTATCACCAGTGATGGTACCACCAGTGATGGTACTACAAGTGATGGTACCACCAGTGATGGTACCACCAGTGATGGTAGCACCAGTGATGATACAACCTGTGATGGAACTACCAGTGATCGTACTACCAGTGATGGTACCACAAGTGATTTTATCACCAGTTATAGTACTACCATTGATGCTACTACCAGTGATGGTACCACCAGTGATGGTAATAACAGTGATGATTCTACCAGTGAGTATTCTACCAGTGATGGTACCACTAGTGATGGTATCACCAGTGATGGTACCACTAGTTATGGTACCACCAGTGATGGTGCGACTAGTGATGATACCACCAGTGATGGTACCACTAGTTGTGGTACTACCAGTGATAGTACCACTAGTGTTGGTACTACCAGTTATGATACCACCTGTGATGGTACCACCAGTGATGGTACCACCAGTGATGTTACCACCAATGATGGTACCACTAGTGATGGTACTACCAGTGATGGTACCTCTAGTGATGGTACTACCAGTTATGGTACCACCAGTGATGGTACCAAAAGTGATGGTACCACCAGTGATTGTACCACTAGTGATAGTACCACTAGTGATGTTACCACCAGTGATAGTACCACTAGTGATAGTACCACCAGTGATGGTACCACTAGGGATGGTACCACCAGTGATGGTACCACTAGTGATGGTACCACTAGTCTCCTCGTAGTAAGACGTAAAGTTGAACTACTTCATAAAATTATTCATATTGGTTAACTTTAATAAATTTTGCTGAAACTTAAAATTATTAATGTCAGTCTTTGATTATACTTTAGAAATACTGTGACAAGACTTTGCTGCTGGATTAATCCTTAAGAGGCTGATTCAGACTTTGGTAGGTTGCTGAAGATTATTGAGGAAGGTGATGTAGACTAAAGTAAATCAGAAATGCCTTTGATGAAAGACTTAGAGAACTGAGATTAGAGTTGGTAGGCAGCCTAAGATTTGTGGCATCAGGCTCCTTCCACAAATATATGTTCCGGCTACTGGTAAGATCTGCTGCCTGGTGTGTTCTGACAGGTTCTCTCCCTATGAGTGGTCAGACCCACACCCGTGTGACCAGCCACCGGACAAACTCCACAATGAGTTTTCTCTGCTGAACTGCCTGTGGTTCTGTATTGGATCCCTGATGCAACAGGGAGGAGATATCTTGCCGAAGTAAGATTAAATCGGAGCAGCAGATTTATAAGTGTTTTATATTTTCCAAGAAGACGACTTTAATGGTTTATTCAATGTTGAGATTGTTTTACGGTGTACTATCTTATTCTGTTTTAAATGTTGCTGCCTGTCAACAATGCTCGCTCGCTGGAACGTACAATACAATTTTCTATTGAATGAGTGCTGTATCATTTACTGTTATTTTCAGTTGTTAAATCTACTTTCCAAAGAGCTAGCATTAAGAGTGGCATTCCCAGACTCTAAGCTTTGAATGTCCCAAGTCTCTGATTCACCTCTAAAATCCTTAAAACCTTTTCTTTTATTCTATGAATAATTCTCTGTATATTTTAAGGTGCCAGACAGACAACCGTAACACTGAGAAATATTCACAACACAGTTAATGAGATTCCAAGATTATTATAATAAGATGTTCAAAGAATATGTTCAAAGAATATGTTCAAAGAATATGAGTTTCCAGTACTTTTCTACTATCGTTAATATAAAGATATTACAATATCCCAGAGTCTTCAGTCAGAAGCAGATGCTCTTGATTCACTCAGTCTGTAGTTGACACACCAGTCAGTAGTTGACACACCAGTCAGTAGTTGACACACCAGTCAGTACTCGCTCTAAAACAGTTGTATTTTTCTTGAAACTTTTGTTTTTTCTTGAGAAAACATCTCTGGGGGTATTCTCTCTTTTCCAATCAAAAAAAGTTATTATTGTACTGAGAAGAAACTTTGATAACTAAAATGTCTGCAAGTCATTGAGTAGGACAGTCAGTTATCCAACTCAGTACGTGGTAATATATATATATATATATATATATATATATATATATATATATATATATATATATATATATATATATATATATATATATATATATAATCATCCTTGTCTCTTCGTAAAACAAATTATCTCTGTAGAGATAAATGATGAGGTCAATCTTTCTCTCTGTATAAGTGAAAGGATATTCAGCATCATGAAAACATTAACTCATAAATAATTTTCTGGTTGTAAGAGTAGCAACTGTGCGGTGCTGTCAGTATCCTCGACGGACATGCACTAAAAACGGTCATAATTTGTTTTCTCCTCTTCAGGGAAGGGGTGAAGGGGTCCTCGTCGTGGCACAGGCTCTCTTGACCTCGTCGTGGCACAGGCTCTCTTGATCACAGTAAATGAACTTCAAATCCCTTTTCTCAGACTGAATCTAATTAACTTCTTACCTCCCCTGTCTCTCTTCATTTGGGTTCATTATTAGGAAAATTTTCCTTAACGAAGTTTAATTCCTAAGTTGAAGGAAAATGGTTCATTCGTGTTAAAGTACAAACTTCGGTAGCAGAGTAGTCAGGAAATGGATTATCTTTGGACGAGTCTGACTCTCCTCCGGTGACAGTGGAGGACAAACTCGCTTTTGTTAGATAATTGAAGTGAAAGTGGGAGCTCCCAGCTCATCCTCGGGCTGGAATTTCCGATCGAGCACTATTTATTATTTGCTGACGGATGATTACACTCTTAGCACTATAATCCCATCAAGCCCTTATGCAAGGTTGAGCAAGACGCAGCTTCCAGGAGACGCCAGCACTACATGTGCCTCCCAGGTTGAGCAAGACGCAGCTTCCAGGAGACGTCAGCACTACATGTGCCTGCCAGGTTGAGCAAGACGCAGCTTCCAGGAGACGTCAGCACTACATGTGCCTGCCAGGTTGAGCAAGACACAGCTTCCAGGAGACGCCAGCACTACATGTGCCTCCCAGGTTGAGCAAGACTCAGCTTCCAGGAGACGCCAGCACAACATGTGCCTCCCATGTTGAGCAAGACACAGCTTCCTGGAGACGCCAGCACTACATGTGCCTCCCAGGTTGAGCAAGACGCAGCTTCCAGGAGACGCCAGCACAACATGTGCCTCCCAGGTTGAGCAAGACGCAGCTTCCAGGAGACGCCAGCACTACATGTGCCTCCCATGTTGAGCAAGACACAGCTTCCAGGAGACGTCAGCACTACATGTGCCTCCCATGTTCAACAAGACACAGCTTCCAGGAGACGTCAGCACTACATGTGCCTCCCAGGTTGAGCAAGACGCAGCTTCCAGGAGACGCCAGGACTACATGTGCCTCCCAGAGGTTGATAGTGGTTCACCTAGACAATGCTACTATTCCCATTTATTTTCAATCAAAAAATATATTGAAAAAGAATAATATGCCTGATGATATTGAATGTCAGTCTCCTGGAGGCAGTGTAACTGTTGTACCAGTCACACACCTCACCTGTCACTACTGATTAACTGTTGTACCAGTCCCACACCTCACCTTCATTACTGATTAACTGTTGTACCAGTCCCACACCTCACCTTCACTACTGATTAACTGTTATATCAGTTCCACACCTCACCTTCACTACTGATTAACTGTTATACCAGTCCCACACCTCATCTTCACTACTGATTAACTGTTGTACCAGTCCCACACCTCACCTTCACTACTGATTAACTGTTGTACCAGTCCCACACCTCACCTTCACTACTGATTAACTGTTGTACCAGTCCCACACCTCACCTTCACTACTGATTAACAGTTACCAGTCCACACCTCACCTTCATACGATAACTGTGACCGTCCCACCCACCTTCACTACTAATTAACTGTTGTACCAGTCCCACACCTCACCTTCACTACTGATTAACTGTTGACCAGTCCCACACCTCACCTTCACTACTGATTAACTGTTACCAGTCCACACCTCACCTTCACTACTGATTAACTGTTGTACCAGTCCACACCTCACCTTCACTACTGATTAACTGTTGTACCAGTCCCACACCTCACCTTCACTTACTGATTAACTGTTGTACCAGTCCACACACTCACCTTCACTACTGATTAACTGTTGTACCAGTCCCACACCTCACCTTCACTACTGATTAACTGTTGTACCAGTCCCACACCTCACCTTCACTACTGATTAACTGTTGTACCAGTCCCACACCTCACCTTCACTACTGATTAACTGTTGTACCAGTCCCACACTCACCTTCATTACTGATTAACTGTTGTACCAGTCCCACACCTCACCTTCACTACTGATTAACTGTTGTACCAGTCCCACACCTCACCTTCACTACTGATTAACTGTTGTACCAGTCCCACACCTAACCTTCACTAAGGATTAACTGTTGTACCAGTCCCACACCTCACCTTCACTACTGATTAACTGTTGTACCAGTCCCACCCATCACCTTCATTACTGATTAATTGTTGTACCAGTCCCACACCTCACCTTCACTACTGATTAACTGTTGTACCAGTCCCACACCTCATCTTCATTACTGATTAAATGTTGTACCAGTCCCACACTCACCTTCACTCATACTGAATAACTGTTGTACCAGTCCCACACTTCACCTTCACTACTGATTAACTGTTGTACCAGTCCCACACCTCACCTTCATTTCTGATTAACTGTTGTACCAGTCCACATCTCACCTTCATTACTGATTAACTGTTGTACCAAATCCCACACCTCACCTTCACTACTGATTAACTGTTGTACCAGTCCCACACCTCACCTTCATTACTGATTAACTGTTGTACCAGTCCCACACCTCACCTTCACTACTGATTAACTGTTGTACCAGTCCCACACCTCACCTTCACTACTGATTAACTGTTGTACCAGTCCCACACCTCACCTTCATTACTGATTAACTGTTGTACCAGTCCCACATCTCACCTTCACTACTGATTAACTGTTGTACCAGTCCCACACTTCACCTTCACTACTTATTAACTGTTGTACCAGTCCCACACCTCACCTTCATTACTGATTAACTGTTGTACCAGTCACACATCTCACATTCACTACTGATTAACTGTTGTACAAGTCCCATACCTCACCTTCACTACTGATTAACTGTTGTACCAGTCCCACATCTCACCTTCATTACTGATTAACTGTTTTACCAGTCCCACACCTCACCTTCATTACTGATTAACTGTTGTACCAGTCCCACACCTCACCTTCACTACTGATTAACTGTTGTACCAGTCGCACACCTCACCTTCATTACTGATTAACTGTTGTACCAGTCCCACACCTCACCTTCACTACTGATTAACTGTTGTACTAGTCCCACACCTCACCTTCACTACTGATTAACTGCTGTACCAGTCCCACACCTCATCTTCACTACTGATTAACTGTTGGACCAGTCCCACACCTCACCTTCACTACTGATTAACTGTTGTACTAGTCCCACACCTCACCTTCACTACTGATTAACTGTTGTACCAGTCCCACACCTCACCTTCACTACTAATTAACTGTTGTACCAGTCCCACACCTCACCTTCATTACTGATTAACTGTTGTACCAGTCACACACCTCACATTCACTACTGATTAACTGTTGTACCAGTCCCACACCTCACCTTCATTACTGATTAACTGTTGTACCAGTCACACACCTCACATTCACTACTGATTAACTGTTGTACCAGTCCCACACCTCACCTTCACTACTGATTAACTTAAAAACTAGAAGAGTTTTCTGGTAACCACTAGTTGACGAACTCTGTAAAGGTGTTCAACCTTACTCTAGTGGAGCTTCTCATCCACCCTAGAGGAGCTTCTCATCCACCCTAGCAGAGCTTCTCATCCACCCTAGTGGAGCTTCTCATCCACCCTTGTGGAGCTTCTCATCCACCCTAGTGGAGCTTCTCATCCATCTTAGTGGTGCTTCTCATCCACCCTAGTGGAGCTTCTCATCCACCCTAGTGGTGCTTCTCATCCACCTTAGTGGTGCTTCTCATCTACCCTAGTGGTGCTTCTCATTCACCCTAGTGGTGCTTCTCATCCACCCTAGTGGTGCTTCTCATCCACCCTAGTGGTGCTTCTCATCCACCTTAGTGGTGCTTCTCATCTACCCTAGTGGTGCTTCTCATCACCCTAGTGGTGCTTCTCATCCACCCTAGTGGTGCTTCTCATCCACCCTAGTAGTGTTTCTCATCATTAGGTTGGTCTTTAGGTCCAGAGGTCAAACGTCCATGGCATCAGCCGACTGAGCTAAGTATGACTGCTCTTGTACCTGACGTATAACCATCGTCAGAATCACTTGTTGCAGCAGTGTACAATGATAGCCCAAGAGTATACAGCTGGTTTATTTTTTTCAAGATTTACGAATCCAGGGAAAGGAAGATTCTTCCAACATAATCTCAGGAGAATTGAATGCTATTCTTACTGATCTCATACATGTAGCCACTAAGTCCATCCTTTATGTTGTCATTGTTTCAGAGTCTGAAAGGGAGTTATAAGCTTTTTAATTCCCACTATATTATTTATAAAATGTTCAGTACAATTCGTTCTTTATGGAATACAAAAATAATGTAATTTACTTGTAACAAAACATTGTTAGGCCCAAAGAAAGCCAAAAGTATGCAATACATTTCAGACAAATAATCCTTATGTTTAAAAACTACTTAATAATTAGACAGCTAATCAATTAAGTAGGATTTCTTAAACAGTTAACTACAATCATGTGAACAATAAGAAAGGTAATTAATTATCAAATGGTACAAGTTCAAACGTATGACTTATTATTTCGTACTAATTCAACAACACAAAGACACCGTTTTTGCTGGGTCCCTGACACACTAATAATGTCACATGTTATAAACATTTAGCCTCAGCCTCGTGTTATCTTACAGTAATTTCTCAACAACAGTGAAATCTAAGACAATAGCTTTTGTTCACGTCAATACACAATAATATTCTCTCCATTAAATCTAAGCCAGGTACTTAGCCATCTTCTTTCCAGTACTGTAGCTTGATTAAGAAACTTTCCTAAGATAAGCAGAAGAACAAATGTTGCAAAGTAGCTACGGAGTGAATAACCTCAGAATTCATGAGTATCCTTGAATAAATGTATAGCCTCAGAATATATATGAAGCCTCAGAATACGCGAAAAGCCTAGAAATTCATGAGTAGTCTTGATATAAACGAGAAGTCTCGGATAATATAAGTAGCCTTAGAATTAGTGTGTAGTCTCAGAATATGTGTGCAAACCCGGAATAACCGAATAGCCAAGTAATACCCGAGTTGCTTCATAATTCACGAGAAGCGTCAGGAGGAGTACTGCTTAACAGTACACAAGAAGCGTCAGGATGAGTGCTGCTTAACAGTGCACGAGAAGCGTCAGGATGAGTGCTGCTTAACAGTACACAGGCGTCAGATGAGTGCTGTAACATGCGAGTCGAGATGCTGCTTAACATTACACGAGAAGCGTCATGATGAGTGCTGCTTAACAGTGCACGAGAAGCGTCATGATGAGTGCTGCTTAACATTCACGAGAAGCGTCAGAGAGTGCTGCTTAACATTACACGAGAAGCGTCAGGAGGAGTGCTGCTTAACATTACACGAGAAGCGTCAGGATGAGTGCTGCTTAACAGTGCACGAGAAGCGTCAGGATGAGCACTGCTTAACAGTACACAAGAAACGTCAGGATGAGTGCTGCTTAACATTACACGAGAAGCGTCATGAGTGCTGCTTAACATTACACGAGAAGCGTCAGGATGAGCACTGCTTAACAGTACACGAGAAGCGTCAGGAGGAGTTCTGCTTAACATTACACGAGAAGCGTCAGGATGAGTGCTGCTTCAAAGTACACAAGAAGCGGCAGGATGAGTGCTGCTTCAAAGTACACAAGAAGCGTCAGGATGAGTGCTGCTTAACAGTACACGAGAAGCGTCAGGATGAGTGCTGCTTAACATTACACGAGAAGCGTCAGGATGAGTGCTGCTTAACAGTACACGAGAAGCGTCATGATGAGTGCTGCTTCAAAGTACGTGAATATTTGAACACTCGAGGAAACAGGGAAGAACTAAGAAGCCAGATATTACGTGAGGGGATTCGGAAAAAGTGGAGCAGGTGACGACCCTTTGATCTAAGTAATTAATCTTGTTCTCCAGCAATACAACTATAGTTGGCTTTCAGCACTCCCAGGAAATAATGGTAATTTTTTATTACTGACAATTAGATACAGTATGACAATGGTAAAGGCACACGAGCAATAATTCTAGCTAAGTAATATTACGACTGATGCTCCAATATTCCTGTGGGAAAGTTAGTTGAAGTCTTGGCTAGAGAATGCTTGCAGAGATCTCACTAGTATGGCCATGCCAAACTACAGTACAGAATTACATTACTTAATTACACATACTAATACCAGTTACTAATAAAAATATTACACATATCCTAAAAATAAAGGCTTGCAAAAGTAATTGTTATTGACCAAAGAAAGCCATTTGATTCTGAGAAGTTTTTATGTTAACACAACGTACTAGTGCTGCATGGAGAGCTCACATGACATCTACTGCACATAACAGATACTACCCTCTTAAACCCAGCATGCTAATCAAACCTTAGTAAAATATGGAATTGAGGCACATTTAGTCAACATGTGAAAAAGGCCACAGCCATATAAATATATATATATATATATATATATATATATATATATATATATATATATATATATATATATATATATATATATATACAAACAGTCGCACTGAGATGGCCCAATAGTAGAGAATATAGCCTCAGCAATACTTCAGAGTGTCAGGGAAGGATAGAGCCCGCCTCCTTGCAGTGAGAGCTCCTCATGCAGGGGACTTTCTTTTGGCTGTTCCCAACTCCAGCCTTGGCACACGCCTCGACCCACAGATCATCCGCATTGGTGTTGCCCTTCGACTTGCCGCCCCTATTCTCGCTGAACACAGGTGTATTTGTGGCAGTGAAGCAGCAGACCGATTCGGGTACCATGGTCTTGTGTGTCGTAAATCCGAGGGAAAGATTGCAAGACATGAAGAGGTTAATAACATTATCAAGAGGAGCCTCACAAATGCCGGATGCCCAGCAGTAAGGAAGCCACCCCAACTATGCAGATCTGATGGCAGCCAAAAACGTCCAGATGGTATCACCCTTCAAGCCTGGACAGACGGCAAGCAGGTGGTGTGGGACTACACATGTGCATCTACCTTGGCTGATACCTATCTCCAATACACCAGGGAGGAAGGAGGGACAGCTGCCACCTTCAGGGAGTCCCAAAAGTCGAGAAAATATGGAGAACTTGCCCATCATTATAAGTTTGTTCCCATAGGCTCAGAGACCCTTGGCTCATGGAGAAAGAGTGCATCTAAGTTCCTCAAGGAGCTGGGCAAAAGACTCAACAGGGTAACTAGGGATCCCAGGGCAGCTAGTTTTCTGTTCCAGCGACTCAACGCTGCTGTCCAGAGGGGTAATGCATGCTGTATTCTGGGCACGCGCCCCAGCTCTGAGGAGCTGGATGAGATTTTCGCATTATAATCAGTGACAAACATGTAACAGTATGTACTAGACATGTATCTCTCACACCTCGTGTACTGTATTATATATATATATATATATATATATATATATATATATATATATATATATATATATATATATATATATAAATGTTCGTTTGTTCAAAATCTTAAATCTCCGAAAGTTCTTCACCGATTACTTTGAAATTTTGACACAACGTTGCATTCGAATACGCGCGTGTTTCTATATACCTACTTGCTTTTTTGGACATCGTAAAAGCAACATACGCTATTCTAAATATTTTACTACAGAGGAAGTGCATGTTCTAGAGTCGGCAAACCAGACAATCTCTATGAACTGAAGAACTTATGGAAAAAATAGGGTTACATTCCTAGGAGCCCCAAAAAGCCAAACAACTTTTTTAGGCCTCCACATTTTACAAAAATAAAAGTGAATATCATATATATATATATATATATATATATATATATATATATATATATATATATATATATATATATATATATATATATATTATATATATATATATATATATAATCTTTAGAATTGTGCAGTTTAGATCTAGACATGGATTGCTTCTCACATGGAAAATTATATGTTGCGTGTTCTAGAGTAGGCAAAATAATCTTTATATCTAGACGAGGATTGCTTCTCACATGGACAATTGGATGTCCTGGCCCTAAGCAAAACAAAGCTGAAGGGGGTAGGCGAGTTTCAGTGGAAAAAAATAAATGGGATTAAGTTAGGAGTATCTGAGAGAGTTAGAGCTAAGGAAGGGGTAGCAATAATGTTGAAGAACCAGTTATGGAAGGAGAAGAGGGAATATAAATGTGCAAATTCAAGGATTAAGTGGATTAAAATAAGGGTCGGATGCAAAAAGTGGGTCATAATAAGCGTGTATGCACATGGAGAAGAGAGGAATGCAGAGGAGAGAGAGAGATTTTGGGAGATGTTAAGCGAATGTATAGGAACTTTTGAACCAAGTGAGAGAGTAATTGTGGTAGGGGACCTAAATGCTAAAGTAGGAGAAACATGTAGAGAGGGTGTGGTAGGTAAGTTTGGGCTACCAGGTGTAAATGATAATGGGAGCCCTTTGATTGAACTTTGTATAGAAAGGGGTTCAGTTATAGGTAATACATATTTTAAGAAAAAGAGGATAAATAAGTATACAAGATATGATGTAGGGCGTAATGACAGTAGTTTGTTGGACTACGTATTGGTAGATAAAAGACTGTTGAGTAGACTTCAGGATGTACATGTTTATAGAGGGGCCACAGATATATCAGATCACTTTTTAGTTGTAGCTAAAGTGGAAGTAAAAGGTAGATGGGATACAAGGAATTTAGAAGCAGTAAGTAAGTGAGAGGTGAAGGTTTATAAACTAAAAGAGGAGGCAGTTAGGGTAAGATATAAACATCTATTGGAGGATAGATGGGCTAGTGAGAGTGTAGGCAATGGGGTCGAAGATGTATGGGGTAGGTTAAAGAATGTAGTGTTAGAGTGTTCAGCAGAAGTTTGTGGTTACAGGAAAGTGGGTGCGGGAGGGAAGAAGAGCAATTGGTGGAATGATGATGTAAAGGGAGAAAAAGTTAGCATATGAGAGGTTTTTACAAAGTAGAAGTGATGCAAGGAGGGAAGAGTATATGGAGAGAAAAAGAGAAGTTAAGAGAGTGGTGAAGAAATGTAAAAAGAGAGCAAATGAGAGAGTGGGTGAGATGTTATCAACAAATTTTGTTGAAAATAAGAAAAAGTTTTGGAGTGAGATTAATAAGTTGAGGAAGCCTAGGGAACAAATGGATTTGACAGTTAAAAATAGGAGAGGAGAGTTAGAGGGATCGGGAAGATGGAGGGAATATTTTGAGGAGTTGTTAAATGTTGATGAAGACAGGGAAGCTGTGATTTCGTGTATAGGGCAAGAAGGAATAACATCTTATAGGAGTGAGGAAGAGCCAGTTGTAAGTGTGGGGGAACTTCGTGAGGCAGTGGGTAGAATGAAAGGGGGTAAGGCAGCTGGGATTGATGGGATAAAGATAGAAATGTTAAAAGCAGGCGGGGATATAGTTTTGGAGTGGTTGGTGCTATTATTTAATAAATGTATGGAAGAGGGTAAGTTACCTAGGGACTGGCAGAGAGCGTGTATTGTTCCTTTGTATAAAGACAAAGAGGACAAAAGAGAGTGCAAAAATTATAGGGGAATAAGTCTGTTGAGTATACCAGGTAAAGTGTATGGTAGAGTTATTATTGAAACAATTAAGAGTAAGACGGAGAGCAGGACAGCAGATGAACAAGAGGGCTTTAGGAAAGGTAGGGGGTGTGTAGACCAAGTGTTTACAGTGAAACATACAGGTGAACAGTATTTTGATAAGGGTAAAGAGGTTTTTGGGGCATTTATGGATTTGGAAAAGGCGTATGATAGGGTGGATAGGGGATCAATGTGGCAGATGTTGTAGGTGTATGGAATAGGAGGGAGGTTACTGAAAGCAGTGAAGAGCTTTTATGAGGATAGTGAGGCTCAGGTTAGAGTGTGTAGGAGAGAGGGAGATTATTTCCCAGTAAAAGTAGGTCTTAGAAAAGGATGTGTGATGTCACCGTGGTTGTTCAATATATTTATAGATGGGGTTGTAAGAGAAGTAAGTGAATGCGAGGGTCTTGGCAAGAGGTGTGGGGTTAAAGGACAAAGAATCAAAACCAAAGTGGGAGTTGTCACAGTTGCTTTTTGCTGATGACACTGCTTCAGAATCTCCCAAAGAGGTTGGTGGATGAATTTTGGTAGGGTATGTAAAAGAAGAAAATTGAAAGTGAATATAGGAAAGAGTAAGGTGATGAGGATAACAAAAAAATTAGGTGACGAAAGATTGGATATCAGATTGGAGGGAGAGAGTATGGAAGAGGTGAATGTATTCAGATATTTGGGAGTGAACATGTCAGCAGATGGGTCTATGAAGGATGAGGTGAATCATAGAATTGATAAGGGGAAAAGGGTGAGTGGTGCACTTCGGAGTCTCTGGAGACAAAGAACTTTGTCCATGGAAGTAAAGAGGGGAATGTATAAGAGTATAGTTATACCAACACTCTTATATGGGTGTGAAGCATGGGTGATGAATGTTGCAACGAGGAGAAGGCTGGAGGCAGTAGAGATGTCATGTCTGAGGTCAATGTGTGGTGAGAATATAATGCAGAGAATTCGGAGTTTGGAAATTAGGAGGAGGTGCGGGATTACCAAAACTATTATTCAGAGGGCTGAGGAGGGGTTGTTGAGGTGGTTCAGACATGTAGAGAGAATGGAACGAAACAGAATGACTTCGAGAGTGTATAAATCTGTAGTGGAGGGTAGGCGGGATAGGGGTCGGCCTAGGAAAGGTTGGAGAAGGGGGTAAAAGAGGCTTTGTGTGCGAGGGGCTTGGATTTCCAGCAAGCATGCGTGAGCGTATTTGATAGGAGTGAATGGAGACAAATGGTTTTTAATACTTGACGTGCTGTTGGAGTGTGAGCAAAGTAACATATATGAAGGGATTCAAGGAAACCGGCAGGCCGGACTTGAGTCCTGGAGATGGGAAGTACAGTGTCTGCACTCTGAAGGAGGGGTGGTAATGTTGCAGTTTTATAACTGTACTGTAAAGGACTCCTCTGGCAAGACAGTGATGGAGTGAATGATGATGAAAGTTTTTTCTTTTTCGGGCCACCCTGCCTTGGTGGGAATCGGCCGATGTGTTAATAATAATATATATATATATATTTTTTTTTTCAACAAGTCGGCCGTCTCCCACCGAGGCAGGGTGACCCAAAAAGAAAGAAAATCCTCCAGACCCCTCCTTTAAAGTGCAGGCATTGTACTTCCCATTTCCAGGACTCAAGTCCAACTAAATCAATTAACTGGTTTCCCTGAATCCCTTCACAAAATGTTACCCTGCTCACACTCCAACAGAGCGTCAGGTCCCAAAAACCATTCGTCTCCATTCACTCCTATCTAACCCGCTCACACATGCTTGCTGGAAGTCCAAGCCCCTCGCCTACAAAACCTCCTTTACCCCCTCCCTCCAACCTTTTCTAGGACGACCCCTACCCCGCCTTCCTTCCCATACAGATTTATACGCTCTCCAAGTCATTCTACTTTGATCCATTCTCTCTACATGACCAAACCACCTCAACAACCCTTCTTCAGCCCTCTGACAAATACTTTTTAGTAACTCCACACCTTCTCCTAATTTCCACATTCCGAATTTTCTGCATAATATTTACACCAAACATTACCCTTAGACAGGACATCTCCACTGCCTCCAGCCTCCTCCTCGCTGCAGCATTTGCAACCCATGCTTCACACCCATATAAGAGTGTTGGTACCACTATACTTTCGTACATTCCCTTCTTTGCCTCCATGGATAACATTTTTTGTCTCCACAGATACCTCAACGCACCACTCACCTTTTTCCTTCATAAATTCTATGGTTAACCTCATCCTTCATAAACCCATCCGCTGACACGCCAACTCCCAAATATCTGAAAACATTTACTTCTTCCATAATCCCTCTCTCCAATGTGATATCCAATTTTTCTTTATTTAAATCGTTTGATACCCTCATCACCTTACTCTTATCTATGTTCTCTTTCAACTTTCTACCTTTACACACGCTCCCAAACTCGTCCACTAACCTTTGCAACTTTTCTTTGGAATATCCCATGAGTACAGTATCATCAGCAAAAAGTAACTGTGTCAACTCCCATTTTGCATTTAATTCCCCATAATTTAATCCCACCCCTCTCCCCAACACCCTAGCATTTACTTCTTTTACAACCCCATCTATAAATATATTAAACAACCATGGTGACATTACACATCCCTGTCTAAGACCTACTTTTACCGGGAAGTAATCTCCCTCTCTCCTACACACCCTAACCTGAGCCTCACTATCCTCATAAAAACTCTTTACAGCCTTCAGTAACTTACTACCTATTCCATACACTTGCAACATTTGCCACATTGCTCCCCTATCCACAAATGCAATGAAAACTTCTCTACCTTTATCTAAATACTGTTCACATATATGCTTCACTGTAAACACTTGATCTACACATCCCCTACCTACTGTAAAGCCTCCTTGCTCATCTGCAATCCTACTCTCTGTCTTACCTCTAATTCTTTCAATAATAACCCTGCCATACACTTTACTTGGTATACTCAGTAAACTTATTCCCCTATAATTTTTACACTCTCTTTTATCCTCCTTCCCTTTATATAAAGGAACTATACATGCTCTCTGCCAATCCCTAGGTACCTTCCCCTCTTTCATACATTTATTAAACAAAAATACCAATCATTCCAACACAATATCTCCCCCTGCTTTTAACATTTCTGTCATGATCCCGTCAGTTCCAGGAGTAGGCCTTGTTGACTCTAGGATGCCTAGACGTGAAGTGAGAGAGACGCAGGCGTGGGCAGGCTGAAATTTTCTGCCTACCGAGAGGCCTGCCCTCTGGTGGAAACTATTAATAATTAGGCATGTAGGCTTACAGTCTACATTTCGCTCGGCTGGCAGACAGCATAGGCTGTCTACATTAACTCGGCCACCACCACCATGGTCGTCCCCGACCATGAATACAAAAAATATATATACATATGTGGATACGGAAAAAAAAAAACTTCCTACAGAGAGGGAAGAAAAAAAAGGTGGTGTGCTTTGTAGTCTAATGTGGTGTGCTTTGTGGTCGATGGACATCACTGCACGCCTTCCTGAGTCTGGACAAATACTGCAACACAGGAGCATCGCTGCAGCTGAGCTGTGATGTAACAGGGTATGGTCTCCTCTGGAGCAGTGAAGCACTCATCATAGTAGTCACTGCAGGGTTCACTCAACCTGGGGCACAATCTGCTGGTGCCCTCGAGTGAGGCATCGTCAGTACTCGGCAACTGGGCAGGACTTCTTCTGGCAAGTGACTCAGGAGGACATTTGTCTGTTGGTAGTGTCGTTGGGGCTTTCACTGTCGGCAAGCGTGGAGTGAGTCGTGGCAGGGACGACTCAGGCAAAAGGTCTGAGGGTCATAACAGCATACACTGTACTGGAGTGAGCCGGCTAGCAGTCAAAGTGACATCATCTTTGTGCAGGCTGCTCACTGAAGCTGTGACAGGGGGCAGACAGTCCCCTGCCGACAGGGCTAACTGCGGCTTGACGAGTGTCATTCTCTCGACAGTTGGAGTTACAGCAGAGGATGGTCTAAGCGTCCTCAGACTGGTTCTCTACATATAACTGCACTCTGACGGTCAGGAGGTGAAGTGGAAAGGAGTCTCGATGGGAATCGTAGCGGGTACGATTCAGCAGGGCATCTACGAGCGGCGAACATAAAGAGCTTTGTGTACAAGGGGCGCAGACGCTCGTAACTAACACTGGGGCTGACTAATGTCAGCTGTCAAGCAGTCGCACTGGGTGACAAGTAGCACGAGGTGCTACACAGTGGTCTGGGCTCAGAACATACTGTGTTCACACTAGGGATGTATCGGATGTGAAAAATTTAGATATCCGGTATGCGGATGTGTATACGGATGTCTTACTTGCTTATTTTGCGGATGCGGATGCGGATGCGGATGCGATATCTGCTTACAGTAAAATACAGATGCGGATGCGGATGCGGATATCTGCTTACAGTAAAATACGGATGCGGATGCGGATGCGGATATCTGCTTACAGTAAAATGCGGATGCGGATGCGGATTACGGATGTCACATCTTGACATCCGGGCGGATGCGGATGCGGATGCGGATTTTGCAGGACAGTCATAAAACACCTGATTTTTGTTTTTTTACCACATGGCAAATACTTTCATTACATAATATTTTTAATACATAATACTTGTATTACATAATCAATTGACATTTGCTTAATACTTAAAGTTTATGATTGGAAGGATTTTCTTCAAGAATAACAGTTTCTCTGCATTTTCTGCCAGAAGTCGTTTTCGTTTGTTGGGCTTTATCAAGTCAAAAACACATCTCATATCTGTTTGTGACAGATCTGTTGGTCACAAACAGATCTCAGTCCAATACAAAGGAGAATGGGTTTGATTGGTGTCGTGGGTGCGGGAGTGAATTCTTGGGTAGCTTTGGGTAGTGGTGATTTTGATAAGGATCTGCCTTGCATGGGCCAGTAGGCCTTCTGCAGTGTTCCTCCATAAGAACATAAGAAAGGAGGAACACTGCAGCAGGCCTGTTGGCCCATACTAGGTAAGTCCTTCACAATCCATCCCACTAACAATATTTTCCCACTCAAATCAAACTCCTCACTCATGTGTTTATCCAACCTAATATGTTTATCAAACGCTATTTACATCCCTATATTAATTCCTGTTTTCCATTTATACACCTCCACAGTGTTACTGTGTGTGTCTCTCACACATATGCTGATGAATGGTTCAGAGAAACGACATGTTGATAAATTAGACACATATGCAACACTTGGGTATCTTTATTGAGGAAACGTTTCGCCACACAGTGGCTTCATCAGTCCATACAAAGGAGAATTATATAATCAGTCCCTTAACCTTGACTCGATGTTGTCAGTCCATCAATCTTGATAATAATACAACATATGTGTGAAGAAGTGACTTATATACCGTAGGCAGGAGAGGTGCACCAGTAGTAGGAGGTGTCACATTTGACCAATGTGGAAGTAGGTGGTGGCCAAGGGTTAGGCAAGTAAAGAATTCCCTGTATTAAGATACCAAGATGTTGCTGTGTCAGACAGTAACTCCAGGCTGTGGGACTGATTACCTCAAACTCTTGATCTTCACGATTCTCCTTTGTATGGACTGATGAAGCCACTGTGTGGCGAAACGTTTCCTCAATAAAAATACATAAGAACATAAGAACGGAGGAACACTGCAACAGGCCTGCTGGCCCATACATGAACAGGCACCTAAAGTCGGTACCTGACCAGCCAGGCTGTGGTTCGTACGTTGGACTGCGTGCGGCCAGCAGTAACAGCCTGGTTGATCAGGCTCTGGTCCAACAGGGGCGTTGACCCCTGGAATTCTCTCCAGGTAAACTCCAGGTTAGTGGGGTGGATTGTAAAGGACCTGCCTAGTATGGGCCAAGAGGCCTGCTGCAGTGTTCCTCCTTTCTTATATTCTCTCTCTCTCTCTCTCTCTCTCTCTCTCTCTCTCTCTCTCTCTCTCTCTCTCTCTCTCTGCACAGGTCATTAAGTTATAATATTTGAAGCTGCAATGTTAATTTGTAAATCATAAGAACAAGTTTGTGGGAACAAACATGCAAGCTCTGTAATTTAGGTTATAATATCCGCCACATCCGCTTTGTTAGGCCCGGATGCGGATGCGGAGGCGGATATTTATTTAATAGTGATTACGGATGCGGACGCGGATGCGGATGTCTCATTTAGAAAAATACGGATGCGGATGCGGATGCGGATGTAAGAATTTATGCGGATGCTCCGGGGATGCGGATGCGGATACGGATATCCGATACATCCCTAGTCCACACACACAGCTGTGCTCAAGACCGTACAGGACACACGAAAAACTTGCACACACCTACTGCACATGCAGTACATGGCTTGCACAGCAAATGACGCTTTTCTGTGCAAAAATCGACACTAAGCCGTAAACAAACATGTGATAACATGCGAAACGTTCCTCAATAAAGATACCCAAGTGTTGCATATGTGTCTAATTTACCAACTTGTCGGTTCTCTGAACCATTCATCTTCTCTGAACCATTCATCTTCTCTGAACCATTCATCTTCTCTGAACCATTCATCTTCTCTGAACCATTCATCTTCTCTGAACCATTCATCCTCTGCCCACTGGAAAACACTGCTTATATCTTCTTGTAGTTTTTCAGTGTCTTCTACCGAAGTGACTTTCATGCTTATTTTAGTGTCATCTGCAAATGAGGATACAAAACTGTGACGGGTATTTGTATCTATGCTATGAGGATGAGAAACAGCAGAGGTGCCACGACAGTGCCCTGGAGAACTGAACTTTTTACCTCGCTGATGCTGGATTTTGCTCTGTTTACTACTACTTCTTGTATTTTGTGCGTTAGGAACCCGAAAATTCATCTGCTTACATTTGCTTGCATTTTGTGTGAAATCACCCCATGATCACTTTTGTCAAATACCTTTGCAAAGTTTGTGTATATCACATCTGTGGTTTGGGTTATGCCGGTTGTACTGTTACATGAAATATAAGAACATAAGAACATAAGAATGGAGGAACACTGCAGAAGGCCTACTGACCCATACAAGGCAGGTCCTTATCAAAACTACCACTACCTAAGAATTTACTCCCGTACTCACGACACTAATCAAACCCAGCCCCTCCCACTCATATATTTGTCCAATCTCTTTTTAAAGCCACCCTACTCGGAAGATTGTTCCACGCATCTACAACTCTGTTCGAAAACCAGTACTTGCCTATGTCCTTTCTAAATCTAAATTTATCCAATTTAAATCCGTTATTTCTGGTTCTTACTTGGTTCGATATCCTCAGTATTTTATTAATATCTCCTTTGTTTATGCCCATCATCCACTTGTACACCTCGATGATATCTCCCCTCATTCTACGTCTCTCCAGAGAGTGGAGATTCAACGCTCTAAGTCTATCTTCATACGGGAGATTTCTTATACTGTAAATCATTTTAGTCATTCTTCTCTGTATGTTCTCCAACGAATCTATATCCATTCTGTAGTAAGGAGACCAAAACTGAGCTGCATAATCCAAATGAGGTCTCACTAGTGATGTATAGAGCTGTAAAATAACTTTTGGACTTCTGTTGCTTATACTTCTTGAAATAAATCCTAGTAATCTGTTAGCCTTATTGCGCACACTTAGGCACTGTTGTCTTGGCTTTAGATTTCTGCTTACCATGACTCCCAAGTCTTTTTCACATTCTGTATGATCAAGCTCTACTTCACCTAGTTTATAAATTCGAGGGATATTTTCATTACCAAAGACTAGCACCTTACACTTATCCACATTGAACTTCATCTGCCACTTTTCAGACCAAGACATTAATTTGTCCAAATCCTCCTGGAGTTCACTGGTATCCTCCTCAGAATGAATTATACGGTCTATTTTTGTATCATCAGCAAATTTACTCCTGTCACTTGCAATTCCTTCATCAAGGTCATTTATGTAAATTATGAACAACAATGGACCTAAAACTGATCCTTGTGGAACGCCACTAGTGACTAATCCCCATTCAGATTTGACCCCATTAATGGAAACTCTCTGCTTTCTATTGGTAAGCCATGCCTCTATCCATGCTAGAACTTTACCTCCTATACCATGAGCTGCCACCTTTCTTAAGAGTCTCTTGTGAGGTACTCTATCGAAGGCCTTACTGAAATCCAAGTAAACTATATCATATTCTTTATCACTGTCTACTGCCTCAAATGTTTTATTGAAAAACGTCAGTAAATTTGTTAGGCAGGAACGACCTCTCGTGAACCCATGCTGAGATTCATTAATCAAATGAGTAATGAGATGACATCTCATTACTCTTTCGAAGATTTTTATGATGTTGGAAGTTTGTGCTACCGGTCTGTAATTTTTAGCTAGTGCGAAGGAGCTATGTCTGTACTCTGGGTTTCCTCAATGGTACATGTTTAATACAGACCTTGTATGCTTCTGTATTCAGTTTCTCCAGACTCTGGTGAGGATTTAGAGTGTTCATGTCTGTTTTCCAGGATATGACTGATAGTTCTTGGTTTCTTTTGTCGCAGTCAATCCTATGGTTGTTGAAATTGAACATACTGAACACCTCTTCTTTTACATTAGTGCTGTAGTTTTTATTTGTTTGTACTTCAGTGATGTTGTGGCCAGATTATATATTGTTTTGTAATTGTTAAATCTCTGATTAGTTCCTCGTTGTTTGTGAATATTAAATCCAGAGTATTTTCATTTCTAGTGGGATCAATTATCTGTTGGTTCAATGAGTACTTTTCACAAAGCCTCATTAGTTCCCTGGTAAGTACCTGTTCAGTCAGGGTGATTCCAGGTGTAATTACTAGTATAACGTTCCATTTTACATTCGGGAAATTAAAATCTCCAAGGAGTATAATATTTGGTGTGGGTTTTTCTAGCTTATCCAGACAGCTATGTATCTCCCTTAACTGATCTGTAAATTCCTCAGCAGTTGCTGACGTTGTTTTATATTAATACTACCTAGAAATTGTTCTGTATCATTTGTGAAATTAAATAGTTCTGTGCAGCAGAAAGTATATTTTACATAGAGTCCTACTTCTCCCTGTGACCTATTAATTCTATCACATCTATACATGTTATAGTTTTCTATCTTGATCTCTCCGTCCAAAACGTCCCTTGTGTGTGTTTCTGTAAATGCTGCAAACATGGCATTCGCTTCTGAGAGCCGAGCCAAATGACAAAGAGGAAGCAGGATTTACCAATTGGGATGTTTTGATTTGCTGTGAGTTTGGTTAGTACCACTGGTGATGTACCACCTCTCATGACCCCTGCTGTGGTTTCTCCAGTGTTGATTGTGCATTTGACTGTATATTCAACCCTGATGGGCGAATGCCTGGCTTGGTATGTCCCACTGTTGTGCCCCTCTGTCCCACCTGTAGCGTTTCCCCGTTTTGCCTCTTTGGTCGGTTTCATAATCTTCAAGAATTCATGTCATTAGGTATCCCAGAAGGAATACCTTTAAGAGGTTGCCTAAATTTGTTCTTTTCTCTTTCTTCTTCGTCCAACTTTTCGATAATATTTCCCTTATAGGTCGAGAACGCTTCGTCCAGTCGTCTTCAAATTTTCAACACTTGTGTACGGTAACTAGGACTAAATGTTTGGAACATCGGGAGTGTTCACATTACATATGATCAAAGTTGTTGAACACATTCCCAGCTTCCTGGAATGGTGCAAATAACTTCTAAAATCCTCAGTGGCGGAGCTTCAAACATTCACAATAGATGACAAAAACACGAGAACGATGGACAGTGAAATTCAAATGAGTAGGAGCAAATCCGACAATTTTATGTTGTAAAATGATAAAATAATTATTCCCAGTTTGTCACCTAAAATAACTTTCCCCTTACCATTTCTGAACGGCTTCAATATTTAATGGTTAGGGGCCAGGATAGTACCTTGTTTTGTACAGGATAGTACCTTGATCGCGTGCAGGATAGTACCTTGTTTTGTGCAGGATAGTACCTTGTTTTGTACAGGATAGTACCTTGATCGCGTGCAAGATAGTACCTTGTTTTGTGCAGGATAGTACCTTGATCGCGTGCAGGATAGTACCTTTGTCAGATAGTTTGATCGCGAGGATAGTACCTTGTTGTGCAGATATACCTGTGCAGGATAGTACCTTGTTTGCCTGCAGGATAGTACCTTGTTTTGTGCAGGATAGTACCGTGATCGCGTGCAGGATAGTACCTTGTTTTGTGCAGGATAGTACCTTGTTTGCGTGCAGGATAGTACCTTGTTTTGTACAGGATAGTACCTTGATCTCGTGCAAGATAGTACCTTGTTTTGTGCAGGATAGTACCTTGATCGCGTGCAAGATAGTACCTTGTTTTGTGCAGGATAGTACCTTGTTTTGTGCAGGATAGTACCTTGATCGCGTGCAAGATAGTACCTTGTTTTGTGCAGGATAGTACCTTGTTTTGTGCAGGATAGTACCTTGATCGTGTTCAGGATAGTACCTTGTTTGTGTGCGGGATAGTACCTTGATCGCGTGCAGGATAGTACCTTGTTTTGTGCAGGATAGTACCTTGATCGCGTGCAATATAGTACCTTGTTTTGTGCAGGATAGTACCTTGTTTGCGTGCAGGATAGTACCTTGATCGCGTGCAGGATAGTACCTTGTTTGGTGCAGGATAGTACCTTGATCGCGTGCAAGATAGTACCTTGTTTTGTTCAGGATAGTACCTTGTTTTGTGCAGGATAGTACCTTGTTTGCGTGCAGGATAATACCTTGATCGTGTTCAGGATAGTACCTTGTTTTTGTGCGGGATAGTACCTTGTTTGCATGCAAGATAGTTCCTTGCTTGCGTGCAGGATAGTACCTTGTTTACGTGCAGGATAGTACCTTGTTTGCATGCAGGATAGTACCTTGTTTGTGTGCAGAATAGTACCTTCTTTACGTGCAGGATAGTACCTTGTTTGAGTGCAGGATAGTGCCTTGATCGCGTGCAGGATAGTAACTTGTTTGCGTGCAATATAGTACCTTGCTTGCATGCAGGATAGTATCTTGTTTGCGTGCAGGATAGTACCTTGTTTACGTGCAGGATAATACCTTGTTTGCGTGCTGGATAGTACCTTGTTTGCGTGCAAGCAAACTTGTTAATGTAGTAAAATAGTCAAACGTCTCGGAATCGTTGTAATCTGTTCAATAACTGGAGAATGACTCATGTGATCGGCTTCAAATTTTCACCACCCACTGGTGTTGTGTCTTAAAATCAAGACTCACACTTCCATTGGGAGACACAAATCTCAATTTGTAGATACTATTGAATAAATAGTGATATTTATCATACATTAACTAAAGAATGTTTCTTCTGATTGGCTTCAAACTATTATTGAGGAATAGGTGTTAATTTTGAAATTTTACAGAAATAGTTGAAAATCCTGGAAAAGCTGAAATCAAATCAGTTTCTTTTCTGATCGGCTTCAAACTTTCTCCATTGGTGGGCTTAATTAAAACAGCTTGTCACTCACGTTGAGCTTTTTATGTCCCAGTTTTATTAAGAAAATGGACTCATGTTAGGGGCGGCTCGTAGCACCAGTAATACCTATACTATCGTCCCGCATCAAACTTCTATTTTTAATCAATTTTTATCTCGTTTCAACAAAAAAAATCAAATTCGCTTATAAATACATTGAAAACAACATACAACATATTTTTTCCTGTAATATATTTGTCAGTTGCAAATTATTTTAGCGTAAGGTTGATAAAGTCATACGTCTGGCAGTGAGCATCTGGGGGGGTCTTCCGTTCTACAGTTGCTGTTGACGAACCGCCACTGCGTCATGTAATATCTAGTGAACGACTATTCTGATCGGCTTCAAACTCTAAATGCTGGTGTATCTTAACACTAAGTATTTTCATGATAATTTTGGGATGTGTGGGTACCAACTTGTCAATACTTTTGCCAGTTTTAACTAATCAAAGTTTTTACAGAAACCAAAATATTTTTTCCTACAGGTTTGTGGTGAATTTTAAATGGAAAAAATCAGAGAACTAAACTGGATAAAATTAGAAATTCGTTTTTTTTGTTGTGGCTTTTTAAGTTTAATACGAAACAGCCAATATTTGTTTATAATTTCACAGTTACATGCACTATTTGTTGCTATATAATCCGCAATTTCTTCAGTGTCTAGTTCATCCTTGATCATAGTCTCAGATCTAGCTCATCCTTGATCGTAGTCTCAGACTCGTCGTCCTTCACAGCCGATCAGAGTTTTGGTTTCCTCATTTCCCAAACTTCTTCATATTTAATATAGGTTCAGCCTCTTATTTAGCAGATAGTAAACAAAAATCGTTGTATGGTGACTTCTAACCATCTTATCGCGTCGTCTGTCGACGCAGTCATGATCGTTGTCAGCACCTCCGTCAGCACCACCGTCAGCACCACCGTCAGCACCTCCGTCAGCACCACCGTCAGCACTGGTCGTATTTCTGCTCGTCTTTCCTGAGGAAAGACGTACCTGGGTATCTCTCACGGGGAGACATCCGGCATCTCTGTGAGAGTCTCTTCGTATCTCTGACGCTCCAATGCCGTTTGACTGATTATCCCGTTTGACGGACCAGCGTCGTTTGGCAGATTGTCCCGTTTCTCAAAGGGACCACAGTTTTCATTTTTGTTCTTTTTTTCCATACTGACGCCTTTACTGTTATTACTTTTCCGTTGGACAGTTGCACCTTGAGTGAGGCTTCTGTTTGTGATCTCTGTTTCTGTATTGACTTACTTCACCGACTTAGGCTGTAATTTTAACATGTATCCTTTCTCACAAGCTTTTTCTCTGCTGTTTAATCAATAATAATAATAATAATAAGAAGAAGAAGAAAACAATAATAATAATAATAATAATAATAATAATAACAACATTAATTATAATAATAATAATAATAATAATAATAATAATAATAATAATAATAATAATAATAATAATAATAATAATAATAATAATAATAATAATAATACCAATAATAATTTAACGATTACTATTAATGTTAATAATAATAATGTAGACATGGGAACAGTATTACTCAACCTCCACTTCTACCGAAGAACAATTGCCACTTAATCACCAGCGCTGCTGATCTACCAGTGATACTAAACTAAACACTTACGTAGGTGTTAGCCAACTATTGTGGATGGCATCCTGCAGGGTAACAGCGTTCCTTAGACAGGGATTCGAAAGGTGGTTAAGTAGAACAGAAACTCCTAAACCACAGAACCAACAGTGTAAAAAAAAATAAAACTCACCACAGATACGAACGCATTCCTGCCTTTGTTAGTTAGAAAGATTACTGCAACATTTGATGGGCTGGCAAATATTTTTAATAGTGGAGAGACGCTTACAACGACGTTTAGGTCCGATTTGTACCATTTACAAAGTCCATGAGCTTCTCTCACCTGTGTTTGGGATATTTGCGTATTGTTCCAGTCACACTATTGTGCCTTATTATTTATGATAGTGGGTTTGGATTTGAGAAGAACTTACCTAGTATGAGTCAGTAGGCCTTCTGCAGTGTTCCTCATTTCTTATGAGACCACAGGATAATTGTAATGATCGTGTATCGTTACCTGGTGATTGTTAGGATTGTTACCTGGTGATTGTTAGGCTTGTTACCTGGTGATTGTTAGGCTTGTTACCTGGTAATTGTTAGGCTTGTTGCCTGATGATTGTTAGGCTTGTTACCTGGTATTACAACCTCAGGTTCTAAGGCTTGTTATCCTGAGTGTTAAAGGCAGCTTAAAGCAAAGATACACAGTAGAAAATGCTTTGAATTGTATTTCCTTCCCCAAGCAGTTATGATTACATGACTTTTGTATTTTCCTTCACCAAGTATATTATAAGGCTTTGTACAAGTATGTATGTACACTATATACAGAGAGATTAGCATTAGTGCATGCCACGGTAGTCAAGGCAAAACAGCAGCCAATAGACAGAGACAACTGCACAACAACCAGCTCAATGCAGGAATGACAATGACAAATTTGCGAGTGGTATCCACATCACCTTTGCCATTGTCAGATCCGCATTATCATTGGCTGAACCGAGTCGTTGATTTAATGATAGGGCCCCAATCATCAAACCCTTAACGATGGTTCGCTGGTTGGAGGGGAGCCTATATGGGTGTGTTAACATGCTCCGAATAAAGGGTACATACTCTTTGCATGCAACAACCTGGTGATTGTTAGGCTTGTTGCCTGGTGATTGTTAGGCTTGTTACCTGGTCATTGTTAGGCTTGTTACCTGGTCATTGTTAGGCTTGTTACCTGGTAATTGTTAGGCTTGTTGCCTGGTGATTGTTAGGCTTGTTACCTGGCGATTGTTAGGCTTGTTACCTGGTGATTGTTAGGCTTGTTACCTGGTGATTGTTAGGCTTGTTACCTGGTAATTGTTAGGCTTGTTACCTGGTAATTGTTAGGCTTGTTGCTGGTGATTGTTAGGCTTGTTACCTGGTGATTGTTAGGCTTGTTATTGAACTCTGTAAGGAAATTTTGACATTAAAAAAAATATTGTTTCTCTGTGTGATAATCTGTGACTAGAACAATACTCATATAACCAGCACATAGGAGGGAGATGCTTACGGCGACGTTCCAGACCATTTACAAGTCCATTTACAAGTCCATTTACAAGTGTGACTTGTAAATGATAGAAGTCGAACTGAAAAGTCGTAAACTTCTCTCTCCTGTGGGCTGGTTGTTTGTGTAATATAATCTTATGTTGAATCACTCGTTTACAACATATGTTACCTCATGACTAATATATATATATATATATATATATATATATATATATATATATATATATATATATATATATATATATATATATATATATATATATATATATACGTATATATTCAATATTCGCTTCACAATGTATTCCTTAGCTAAAACAATATAATCTTAAAAAAAAAAAAAACTCAGTGAAAGATATTTGGAGGAAAGAATTCGACAAAATAAATATACAAAAAAAAATTTGATACCAAGTCGAGCGGGCACAACAAAATATATTTTTAAATAAGGACAGATGTGGGATGGAAGAGAAAGCCGTTAAAGAGAATTTCTTAAGGAACATTGGTAGACAGTTAGGATAAACTTCGATACAAATAAGTGTACTAGAAATACTGGAAACTCTGGATATTTAGGTACTGAATTAGGTAGTGAAAACAACCTAGCACTGTGTCAGAGAGTCCTGGAGACTCCACAACCTAGCACTGTGTCAGAGGGTCCTGGAGACTCCACAACCTAGCACTGTGTCAGAGAGTCCTGGAGACTCCACAACCTAGCACTGTGTCAGAGAGTCCTGGAGACTCCACAACCTAGCACTGTGTCAGAGAGTCCTGGAGACTCCACAACCTAGCACTGTGTCAGAGGTTCCTGGAGACTCCACAACCTAGCACTGTGTCAGAGGGTCCTGGAGACTTCTCAACCTAGCACTGTGTCAGGTGGTCCTGGAGACTCCACAACCTAGCACTGTGTCAGAGGGTCCTGGAGACTCCACAACCTAGCACTGTGTCAGAGGGTCCTGGAGACTTCACAACCTAGCACTGTGTCAGATGGTCCTGGAGACTCCACAACCTAGCACTGTGTCAGAGGGTCCTGGAGACTTCACAACCTAGCACAGTGTCAGAGGTTCCTGGAGACTCCACAACCTAGCACTGTATCAGAGGTTCCTGGAGACTCCACAACCTAGCACTGTATCAGAGGTTCCTGGAGACTCCACAACCTAGCACTGTGTCAGAGGTTCCTGGAGACTCCACAACCTAGCACTGTATCAGAGGTTCCTGGAGACTCCACAACCTAGCACTGTATCAGAGGTTCCTGGAGACTCCACAACCTAGCACTGTGTCAGAGGTTCCTGGAGACTCCACAACCTAGCACTGTATCAGAGGTTCCTGGAGACTCCACAACCTAGCACTGTGTCAGAGGTTCCTGGAGACTCCACAACCTAGCACTGTATCAGAGGTTCCTGGAGACTCCACAACCTAGCACTGTATCAGAGGTTCCTGGAGACTCCACAACCTAGCACTGTGTCAGAGGTTCCTGGAGACTCCACAACCTAGCACTGTATCAGAGGTTCCTGGAGACTCCACAACCTAGCACTGTATCAGAGGTTCCTGGAGACTCCACAACCTAGCACTGTGTCAGAGGTTCCTGGAGACTCCACAACCTAGCACTGTATCAGAGGTTCCTGGAGACCATCAACGACGGTACTAGACAGTGTCAGTGAACTGTCTGCCTGGTATATTATAGAACTATTTACTTTCTCTCTTGAATTTTTCCTTCACAGAGGAAAGATTTTCTTGTAAATATATCTGTACTAAACTTTACATAACCATTGTAGCATGTCAGCTGCTTGCAGAAAAAGATTGACTATTTCCTGCCGTGTCCCTCTCCCGTGTTTGGTGTTGTATTCCGTATTCGATTTTGTCCCCTTATTCCACAGGTTAACTCCCTATGAATGGATCGCATCCTATCCATGCAGACAAGAGGAGGACAGAACAATGGAAAATCAATTTAATCTCTTCAATTCTCTCTGGTTTACAATGGGAAGCCTCCTTCAGCAAGGCCCGGAACAGCAGCCCAAGTAAGCCTCACGCAACTTTCCGGCCGCGAGGCTTCCGACTCTTCCTTACAGAAAAAACCCCCTGTGGATTAGTTATGTACCGTATTGTATAATGCCCACTAGAGCTAATGAACATAATATTCTAGTAGCTACTAGACTCAAGTTATCACCAGACATTAGTAATGAGTAATAGGCTCCCTAACACGTTTCATCTCAAGCCATTGTGTTTAAATTTTAAAAAAATTATTGGGGACATATATAAATATTTTAATATTACACATTATAGACAAATTCACTAGTTTTGAAAGAGAAAATTTAATAATTTAAATGAGAAAATAAGTACCACTGATTAATGAAAAAGACTTTGCTTTTCTATATAGTCAACAGCACAAGAAATAAACCATAAAATTTTCTTCGAAGAAAGTAGGAATTAGAAAAGATGTGAAGAAAGTAGGAATTACAAAAGATGTGTATTAGCATAATACTAAGTAGGGGACTGAACTTATTTAACAGAGATTTTTCGAAAGAAAGAAAACGTTGTCAAATAGACATTCTTCTCAACAAGGTGTTTTATATACGTTTTCGTCAACAATTACTAACGTAAATAGTAAAAGAAGAACGATAACGTAAAGTCTGGTTTTACTTACTAGATATTATATTCATTATAATATATACCTTGATATATCACGTGCTGCCAACACGTAATCAGAGTAACGTCTCAAGAAATTGTTATACGACGATTGGAAACAAATCAGTGAACGGGTGGGGTTTGAACTCACGGCGGTCGAGTCCTGAAAGTGACCTGTGAGTTACAGGACTCACGTTGACGGGTGAGTCCTGAAAGTGACTTGTGAGTTACAAGACTCACCTTCCTGGGTTCAAACCTCACCCGTTCCCTGATTTAATCATAGTAATATCCATCCAACTTACCCTTCCTGTCATAGCCATCCAGTCGTAGCATCAGTGCTGAGTACAACTATTCCTCACCAGCAGTTTCTGGCCACCGTATCTATAGCATATTCCCCGCATTCTTGCCTCCTTCCCAGGACAAATCTTTCAACATTATCAACATTTCTTCACCATCAAAAAGCCAGCCGACTTCCCCACAAGCTTGTCGTATATTCATTCTGTTTCTGAGTCACTCTCCGAGGACTCCAGTCACTATATAACTGTCAATATTTAGCCCAGCAAGAACCTGGGCAGTTATTGTCCATGACCCATCGCTCCTCCAGCAGAAGTTAGTAGTTCACGTCAGTCACCTCCGCTCAGAAATTACCAATAATTACGTGTACCTCGAAGATTAAAATTTCATTCGCGTCATTGAACAATATTCAGTATAACGTCAAATGTAAATATTATCCAAAGTTCTGGAATATATTCATTATCCATATTTTAATAATTTATCAATAATAAAAAAATATATATATTAATAATGAGAAGTTGCTAGAGAGAATTATATAGTAAGTGGCTGATTGGAAGCTCCACTTAATTACAATACCACTTGGTGGTAGGTTCTTGTGTACTGTAAATGTTGTGTATTGTAAATGAATGTTTTATGTCCACTTACGTGTTGTAAATGGTAATGAATTGTTAACGTAAGTGTTGTAAATGTTGGTGTTATGTTCACTTATGTATTGTAAATGTTATTCTTAGGATCACTTATGTGTTGCAAGTTTTAGTGCAACGTTCACTTATGTGTTGTAAATGTTGGTTTTAGGTTCACTTAGGTGTTGTAAATGTTGGTAGTAGGTTCAGTTGTATGAGGTTGTAAATGATGATTGTAGGTTCACTTGTGGGTTCTGAGTGTCGGTAAAGGTTCACTTGTGTGTTGTGAGTGTTACTGAGAGGTTCACTGGTGTGTTCTGAGTGATGGTGAGAGGTTTACTAGTGTGTTCTGAGTGTTGGTGAGAGGTTCACTAGTGTGTTCTGAGTGTTGGTGAGAGGTTCACTAGTGTGTTCTGAGTGATGGTGAGAGGTTTACTAGTGTGTTCCGAGTGTTGGTGAGAGGTTCACTGGTGTGTTCTGAGTGTTGGTGAGAGGTTCACTATTATATTCTGATTGTTGGTGAGAGGTTCACTAGTGTGTTCTGAGTGTTGGTGAGAGGTTCACTATTATATTCTGATTGTTGGTGAGACGTTCACTAGTGTGTTCTGAGTGATGGTGAGAGGTTTACTAGTGTGTTCTGAGTGTTGGTGAGAAGTTCACTGGTGTGTTCTGAGTGTTGGTGAGAGGTTCACTATTATATTCTGATTGTTGGTGAGAGGTTCACTAGTGTGTTCTGAGTGTTGGTGAGAGATACACTGGTGTGTTCTGAGTGTTGGTGAGAGGTTCTCTATTATATTCTGATTGTTGGTGAGAGGTTCACTAGTGTGTTCTGAGTGTTGGTGAGAGGTTCACTGGTGTGTTCTGAGTGTTGGTGAGAGGTTCTCTATTATATTCTGATTGTTGGTGAGAGGTTCACTAGTGTGTTCTGAGTGTTGGTGAGACGTCCACTATTATATTCTGATTGTTGGTGAGAGGTTCACTAGTGTGTTCTGAGTGTTGGTGAGAGGTTCACTAGTGTGTTCTGAGTGTTGGTGAGAGGTTCACTGGTGTGTTCTGAGTGTTGGTGAGAGGTTCACTATTATATTCTGATTGTTGGTGAGAGGTTCACTAGTGTGTTCTGAGTGTTGGTGAGAGGGTCATTATTATATTCTGATTGTTGGTGAGAGGTTCACTAGTGTGTTCTGAGTGTTGGTGAGAGGTTCACTGGTGTGTTCTGAGTGTTGGTGAGAGGTTCTCTATTATATTCTGATTGTTGGTGAGAGGTTCACTAGTGTGTTCTGAGTGTTGGTGAGAGGTTCACTAGTGTGTTCTGATGTTGGTGAGAGGTTCACTGTGTGTTCTGAGTGTTGGTGAGAGGTTCACTAGTTATTCTGATTGTTGGTGAGAGGTTCACTAGTGTGTTCTGAGTGTTGGTGAGAGGTTCACTATTATATTCTGATTGTTGGTGAGAGGTTCACTAGTGTGTTCTGAGTGTTGGTGAGAGGTTCACTGGTGTTTCTGAGTGTTGGTGAGAGGTTCTCTATTATATTCTGATTGTTGGTGAGAGGTTCACTAGTGTGTTCTGAGTGTTGGTGAGAGGTCCACTATTATATTCTGATTGTTGGTGAGAGGTTCACTAGTGTGTTCTGAGTGTTGGTGAGAGGTTCACTAGTGTGTTCTGAGTGTTGGTGAGAGGTTCACTGGTGTGATCTGAGTGTTGGTGAGACGTTCACTATTATATTCTGATTGTTGGTGAGAGGTTCACTAGTGTTTCTGAGTGTTGGTGAGAGGTTCACTAGTTATATTCTGATTGTTGGTGAGAGGTTCACTAGTGTGTTCTGAGTGTTGGTGAGAGGTTCACTGTGTGTTCTGAGTGTTGGTGAGAGGTTCACTTTATATTCTGATTGTTGGTGAAGGTTCACTAGTGTGTTCTGAGTGTGAGAGAGGTTCCACTATTATATTCTGATTGTTGGTGAGGGTTCACTAGTGTGTTCTGAGTGTTGGTGAGAGGTTCACTAGTGTGTTTGAGTGTTGTAGAAGGTTCACTGGTGTGTTCTGAGTGTTGTTGAGAGGTTCACTATTATATTTTGATTGTTGGTGAGAGGTTCACTAGTGTTTTCTGAGTGTTGGTGAGAGGTTCACTGGTGTGTTCTGAGTGTTGTTGAGAGGTTCACTAGTGTGTTCTGAGTGTTGGCGAGAGGTTCACTTAGGTTTTGTAAGTCATGGTCATAAAGTTCACGTATAAGTTGTAAGTTTAAGTGATAAGATGACTTACCTGTCTTAAGTGGTAGTGTGAAGTAACGTGTGTGTGGTTGGTGTTAACGAACACTTGCATCTTAGTGTCTAACTTAGAAAGTTCCTTTTTATCTCTAAATTCTACTAGTTCATATGAATAGATTTTTCTTTGCATGTCACTGGATTTTAATTAGAAATATAAAATATTATACTTGTGAGAAGTAAATATTTGATGCAGGTAATAATATATTAGTGAGCCATAAATAATTTTAATGTTATCTGTGAATAATGAATAATATACATGATTAAATCTGCCCGATTTATTAATATATATATTTTTTCTGTTGGTCCCTCTTTTTCCTCATTCTCGTCTCCCATAATTAACCTCATCCTTACATGAATTATATTTACCTTATCCTGACCTCTCACTTATCCTATTAATCTCCGTGCCGTACCTCATCCTTGCTACGTGTCGTACCTCATCCTTGCTACGTGTCGTACCTCATCCTTGCTACGTGTCGTACCTCATCCTTGCTACGTGTCGTACCTCATCCTTGCTACGTGTCGTACCTCATCCTTGCTACGTTCGTACCTCATCCTTGCTACGTGTCGTACCTCATCCTTGCTACGTGTCGTACCTCATCCTTGCTACGTATCGTACCTCATCTTTGCTACGTGTCGTACCTCATCCTTGCTACGTGTCGTACCTCATCCTTGCTACGTGTCGTACCTCATCCTTGCTACGTGTCGTACCTCATCTTTGCTACGTGTCGTACCTCATCTTTGCTACGTGTCGTACCTCATCCTTGCTACGTGTCGTACCTCATCCTTGCTACGTGTCGTACCTCATCCTTGCTACGTGTCGTACCTCATCTTTGCTTCCTCATTATCTCTCTTTCAAAACATTCTTTGTTTAATTTATATTGTTTATCATTTTCTATTCGTTGCTGATTTTTTCTATCCCTTTTTCGTATGCTCTTTAATTTTATAATTTATTGCCTGTGCTTTGTGCACTGTTTGTGATGATCAATCACTGATCACCACTGGATGTGCACTGTTTGTGATGATCCATCACTGATCACCACTGGATGGTCACTTTCTTCCTCACATCACGATGTGTTCATTCTGTTTCTCATCCTGCATTATTGTTTCTCCCCATCTATCTCTGTCTGCCTCACGCCTTCTTTCACACACTCTGGTCTTTCATCGCTATATTTTTTTCTCTCTTCAATCTTCTCCGCCTGGCCCCGCCCTTCACCGTCATTTAATTCCTGATTTCTCCATTTCCGGGTTCCATTATTCCCTATTCTTACCCTCATACGTTTCCTCCATTCCCTATCTCTCCATCTCTTACCTGTTTCCAACCTTCACCAACTCAACCTCCTGTTTTCAATCTCCTCCATCTCTACACTCAATTTTTCCCCACCTCGACCCTTCCATTGTTCAACCTTTCCATTATTTTCCTGTCTACATCATCCCCTACCTTCACCCTCCAACACATGCATACTATTTTGCGCTTATCCACTCCCGTCTGCACACTTCCCTGTCCTAAACACCTGTCTCTAACCTTACCTGTTCCAACCATCCCCTGTCCACATCCTTCCCTCTCCTAACTCCCTATCCTCGTCCCCACCTATCCCTCTCCCTTCCTGCAGAGCGGTATCTACCCGCATCGTGGCTGGCATCTGGTGGTTCTTCACGTTAATAATGATATCTTCGTACACTGCCAACTTGGCCGCCTTCCTCACCGTCGAGCGCATGGACTCCCCCATAGAGTCTGCCGAAGACCTGGCCAAGCAGACCAGGATCAAGTATGGCTCCCTCTACGGCGGCTCAACCTGGGATTTTTTCGCGTAAACATTGTTATTTTGTTTAGTTAAATTTGTAAACAGTGTGTGTGTGTGTGTGTGTGTGTGTACTCACCTATATGTACGCACCAATATGTGCTTACAGAGGTCGAGTCACGGCTCCTGGTCCCGCCTCTTCGCAGGTCGCTACTACTTCCACACTATCCATCCTCCAGGTGCTTTGTCATACCTCATCTTAAAGCTATGTATTGAACCTCCCTCCACTTCCTGACAACTCTTGGACTAAAGAAATGCTTCCTAACATCCATGTGATTCAACTAAGTTTTCAACTTCCAGTTGTGTTCCCTTGTTGCTGTGTTCCATCTCTCATACATTCTGTCCCTGTCCACTTTGTTAATTTCTCTCAGTATTTCATATGTTGTTATTCTGTCTCCCTATCCCTCCTCTCCTCCAGTGTTGTAAGGTTGATTTCCTTTAACCTCTCCTAGTAGAATATACCGCTTGGCTCCAGGACTAGTCTTATTGCAAACCTTTACACTTTATTTTCTTGACTTGCTTGACCAGGTGTGGGGTTCCTTACTAGTCCTGCATACTGAAATATGGGTCTGACGTACACGGTGTATAGTGTCTTGAATGCTATTCTTTGGTTTGCCAGGTGCCCATATGCAGTTATTTGGTTAATGAACGCACCAGGGAATGTGTTCGGCGTGATGCTCACTTCGAGATCCTTTTCCTCGAGTGAGGTTTGCAGTCTTTGACCCCCTAGCCTGCACTCTATCTGCGGTCTTCCTTGACCTTCCCCAATCTTCATGACTTTGCCCTTGGTGGGGTTAAACTCCAGAAGCCAGTTGTTACACCAGGCTTGAAGCCTGTTCAGATCCTTGTGTAGTTCTACCTGTGTGTATGTGTCCTCACATATTTGTACTCACCTATTTGTGGTTGCAGGGGTCGATACATAGCTCTTGTCCCTGCCTCTTCACTGATCGCTACTAGGTCCTCTCTCTGCTCCATGAGCTTTATCATACCTCGTCTTAAAACTATGTATGGTTCCTGCCTCCACTACATCACTTGCCAGACTATTCCACTTCCTGACAACTCTATGACTAAAGAAATACTTTCTAACATCTCTTTGACTCATCTGAGTCCTCTACTTCCAATTGTGACCCCTTGTTTCTGTGTCCCATCTCTGGAACATCCTGTCTATCTCCACCTTATCTATTCCTCGCAGTATTTTTATGTCGTTATCATGTCTCCCCTAACCCTCCTGTCCTCCAGTGTCGTCAGGCCTATTTACCTTAACCTTTCTTCGTTGGACAATCCCCTTAGCTCTGGGACTAGCTTTGTTGCAAACCTTTGCACTTTCTCTAATTTCTTGACGTGCTTGACCAGGTGTGGGTTCCATGCTGCATACTCCAGTATGGGCCTGACGTACACAGTGTACAGTGTCTTGAACGATTCCTTGCTGAGGTATCGGAACGCTATTCTCAGGTTTGCCAGGAGCCCATATGCTGCAGCAGTTATCTGGTTGATGTGCGTCCGGAGATGTGCTTGGTATTATACTCACCCAAATATATGTACTCACCTAGTTGTGGTTGCAGGGGTCGAGTCATAGCTCCTGGTGTGTGTGAGTGTGTTTGCGTGTGTTTTTGTGTTGTACGTGTTTATATTTGTGTGTGTGTGTGTGTGTGTGTTTGTACTCACCTATTTGTACGCACCTATTTGTGGTTGCATGGGTCGAGACATTGCTCCTGGCCCCGCCTCTTCACTGTGTGGGTGTGTATGTGTATGTGTGTGTCTGTGTGTGTGTCTACGTGTATGTATGTGTATATGTGTGTGTGAGTGTGTGTATGTGTTACAAAAAGGCAATATCTATAAAGTATAGACATTTCCAGATAATACTAGAAGGTCGCCCCCTCCAGCATTCAGTCTATTACTGGTTATTTGTAACAAGTTATCATAACAAGATCACGTCTAGTTATTCCTTGAATTGAGTGAAATATTAAGAGAGTTTTGGGATTACAACTATGTGATAATAATCCAGCGAAATAAAATTTGAGATCTTTAATACAAAAGGTGTCTAGGTGTATAATAAGTATTACATAGTTTAGGATACAAGCTCCTTCATATCTCTTGTAATGCAATATTGAATTGTACATATGGTAATATAGTGCTGAGGGCACTTTTGGAAGAGTACAAATCATGAGTACTTTACTATGATGAGATATACTCTTGAATACGAAAAATACAAATATATACAAGTGTATGAATGTGTATATGTGCTCAAAGTGCTGGTAATGTCTCAGTAAGACTTGACTCGAAATAGACTTAAATAGTGACTGACAATAAGTCCTCATATAATCTATCTTCTCGACCATCAAGACAATCAAAACAGCTAGCTTGTACAGCTAGCTTGTACAGCTAGCTTGTACCAATAATGTACCAAGCAGCAGCACAGCGTCAGGAACAAGGAGACAAAATAACGACCCTAACTCAGATCCTCCATTAATACTGAATCGAAGTTCATTATAACCAAATTCCCGACTACGACGGTGCGTAGATGCCACACAAAGTAGGTCAGAAGCTTCAGCTTGGGACAAGGTTTGAAAAGTGTCTCAACACGACGCACAACCTCTGCAAAACGTCAAAACGACTAAGTCTGAACGAGTGGTACGTTTCGAACTCACCAGCGAAACCATACTCAAAACAATCTAAATAACGAACAAACATCTAGAGACGAGAGAGATCCCTGGAGAGATGTTTCTCGTAGAAGTCGCTCGAGAGATGCTTCCAGGACTAGAAGCAGATAGAGAGAGAGATATGGACTACAAGCCTCACATCAGGTGAGATCACGTGACTCGCCAGTGCTTCTCCAGCGGTGGCGCGGTGCCGCCTGACACAAACAAACGACAGTTTGTGACAGCGGACAGCCAACCACAACTCTTCAACAGCGAGGACAGTGAGAAGTGTTACTTCCTACCTACATACATAGCTAATATAATAAGTCAAATAATTATATAAAGCAAGATATTTTCATTTTAGCTATTAATGAAAATATCTGCAATATAAAATTATATGAAAAGGTAAATATATGCCTACAATATTTGCCTACAATATATGCCTACAATATATGCCTACAATATACACTATAAACATTGGGCCCCATTCAGGGGGCGCAATAGTGTGTGTGTGTGTACTTACCTAATTGTACTCACATAATTGTGGTTGCAGGGGTCGAGTCATAACTCCTGGTCCCGCCTCTTCACTGGTCGCTACTAGGTCACTATTCCCGCTCCATGAGCTTTATCATACCTCTCCTTAAAGCTATGTATGGATCCTGCCTCCACTACATCACTTACCAGACTATTCCACTTCCTGACTACTCTGGGACTGAAGAAATACTTCCTAACATCCCTGTGATTCATCTGAGTCTTCAACTTCCAACTGTGTCCCCTTGTTGCTGTGTCCCATCTCTGGAACATTCTGTCTCTGTCAACCTTGTCAATTCCTCTCAGTATTTTATATGTCGTTATCATGTCCCTTCTATCTCTCCTGTCCTCCAGTGTCGTCAGGTCGATTTCCCTTAACCTTTCCTCGTAGGACATACCCCTTACCTCCGGGACTAGTCTTGTTGCAAACCTTTGCACTTTCTCTAGTTTCTTTACGTGCTTGGCTAGGTGTTGGTTCCAAACTGGTGCTGCATACTCCAATATGGGCCTAACGTACACAGTGTACAGGGTCCTGAACGATTCCTTATTATGATGTCGAAATGCTGTTCTTAGGTTTGCTAGGCGCCCGTATGCTGCAGCAGTTATTTGGTTGATGTGCACCTCAGGAGATGTGCCTGGTGTTATACTCACCCCAGATCTTTTTCCTTGCTTGAGGTTTGTAGTCTCTGGAACCCTTGACTGTACTCGGTCTGCGGTCTTCTTTGCTTTTCCCCAATCTTCATGACTTTGCACTTGGTGGGGTTGAACTCCAGGAGCCAATTTCTGGGCCCAGCCTTGCAGCCTGTCCAGATCCCTTTGTAGTTCTGTGTGTGTGTGTTAGTTACCATTTTGTCCTAGGCACATGTGTGTGTGTGTGTGTGTGTGTGTGTGTGTGTTAGTTACCATTTTGTCCTAGGCACATGTGTGTGTGTGTGAGCGTGCGTGTGTGCTTCTAAACTCTTGAGTTCTAACCCATCAACTTATAAGTTCATGTAATGATACTTCCTCTAGTACTTCTCATATTGATGAGTAATCTCTCCCTCACCACACTGATACTTCTCGTAATGGTGAGTAATCTCTCCCTCACCACACTGATACTTCTCGTACTGGTGAGTAATCTCTCCCTCACCACACTGATACTTCTCGTACTGGTGAGTAATCTCTCCCTCACCACACTGATACTTCTCATACTGGTGAGTAATCTCTACCTCACCACACACACGGTCAAGAACTTATTCCACAATGTCTCTGTATCGTTTGGACATTTAATTTCTACGTCCTCTTCTTCTGGTCTCTAATTTGTCATAGAGCTTGTATCGTGGACCTTATATATGTTGTGTGAGTGTTGTGATCATGTCTCCCTTGTGTGTGTGTGTGTGTGTTTGCGCGTGTGCGTGTGTGTGCGTTTGTGTTTACTCACCTAATTGTAGCTGCAGGGGTCGAGTCATAGCTTCTTACGCTGCCTCTTCACTGGTCGCAACTAGGTCACTCTCTCCCTGCTCCGTGAGCTTTATCATACCTCCTCCTCCACTACATCACTTCCCAGACTATTCCACTTCCTGACCACTCTGTGACTGAAGAAATACTTCGTGACATCCCTGTGATTCATCTGAGTCTTCAGCTTCCAATTGTGACTCCATGTTTCTGTGTCCCATCTCTGACACATCTTGTCTCTGTCCACCTTTTCGATTCCTCTCAGTATTTTATATGTCGTTATCAGGTTCCGTCTATCTCTCCCGTCCTCCAGTGTCGTCAGGTCGATTTCCCTTAACATCTCCTAGCAAGACATGCCCCTTAGCTCCAGAACTAGTTTCTTTGCAAACCTTTTCACTTTCTCTAATTTCCTGACGTGTTTGGCCAGGTGTAGGTTCCAAACTGGTGCTGCATACTCCAACATGGGCCTGACGTACACGGTGAGTAGAGTCCTGAGCGATTCCTTATGCTGCAGCAATTATTTGGTTGATGTGCGCCTCAGGAGGTGTGCTCGGTATTATACTCACCCCAAGATCCTTTTCCCAGAATGAGGTCTGTAGTCTTTGGCCCACTAGACTATACTCTGTCTGTGGACTTCTTTGCCCTTCCCTGATCTTCTTCATGATTTGCACTTGGTGGGGTTGAACTCCAGGAGCCAGTTGCTGGAACAGGCCTGCAGCCTGTCTAGATCCCTTTGTAGCCCTGCCTGGTCCTCCTCCGATTGAATTCTCCTCATTAACTTCACATAGTCTGCAAGCAGGAACACTTCTGAGTCTATCCCTTCCGTTATATCATTCACTTATACCTGAAACAGCACCGGTCTTAGAACTGACTTCCTGTGGAACCCGGCTCGTCACAGGTGCCCACTCTGACACCTCGTCGCGTACCATGACTCTCTGATCCTTCCCGTCAGGTATTCTCTGATCCATTGCAGTGCCTTCCTTGTTATACCTGCCTGCTCCTCCAGATTTTGCACTAATCTGTTGTTTGGAACTGTGTCAAACGCCTTTTCTCTTATCTTACTGCTGTCTGTAAGTGTACTGTCCTCTTTGCATTCACCAGTTTGTGGTTGATGGGGTCCAATTACAGCTCCTGGACTTGCCTCTTTGCTGGAAGCAACAGATTCAGTCCCTAGCATTCATTTCTTTTATAACTTCATCTTTAAATATGCTAAACAGTCATGATGACATCCCCCATCCAGGTCAAAGGCCTACTTTTTCTGAAGAAAAATCTTCTTCTTCCATACATACCCTAACCTGAACCTCACCATCCCCTATCAACCCTATTAAATGACTTTTTTCTAAATTCATAAATGCAGCGAAAACCTCTTTACCTTTATCTAAAATATTGATCACTTATATGTTTCACTGTAAACACTTGGTCTACACATCCTCTACCATTCCTAAAGCCCCCTTGTTCGTCTGTGATCCTGCTTTCCGTCTTACTCTTAATTCTTTCAATAATAACACCTTACCATATATATTCTTAGCAGGCTTGTTTCCCTATAATTCTTTATACAAACTAACTACATTTTTGCTCTCTGCCAATCCCTAAGTACCTTCCCCTCTTTCATATATTTATTGAACAAATGCACCAACCACTCGAGAATAATGTTCCATCTTCTTCTAACATATCATCTAACAACTCGCTCTTTTGTTTCCATCTTTTAATTCCATTCGCACCCAAGACTTTTTCTACTTATTAATCTAACTCCAAAACTTTTTCTTATTCTCAGCAATATATTGTTGACAAAACCTCTCCCACTCTCTCATTTCCTCCCATTTTACACTCCCAGTACACTCTTAACTTCTCTTTTCAATTCCATAAACTTCACCCTCCTTACAGCACTTCTGCTTTGTGAAAACGTCTTATATTTATCGAGAATTAACCGAGAATTAACGGGAATCAAAATTTCACAATATGGACAAATGTTTGCCTACACGTCTGAAGTTATCTTCTTTCCTCGGAGAATTATTAGAAGCAGTATTCTTTGAACGCTTGAAGCTCCACCGCTGAGGGTTTTTAAAATTTACCCGAGCCATTCCATGATGCTGGGAGTGTATAATGAAATAAGTTTAGGCTAATCTAAGAAAGCGATACCTATGACACTAAAGTAACACAGAACAACGTGCCTGTTTCTTAAACCTTTCCTAAATATACTCACTCACAATAACATCTACATAAAAACCTGCTGGGGAGTAAGTAGTCTTTTGCTTGGCCCAAAGTAGCTGCAATATCATGTGCTGGAATGTATCTGTGTCTCTTTACTCCAAATGAGATCAATTTGCATGCGCAAATTATTTTTTATTATTAACACATCGGCCGTTTCCCACCAAGGCAGGGTGGCCCGAAAAAGAAAAACTTTCATCATCATTCACTCCATCATTGTCTTGCCAGAGGCCCTGTACTTTCCATCTCCAGGACTCAAGTCCGGCTTGCCGGATTCCCTGAATCCTTTCATAAATGTTACCTTGCTCACACTCCAACAGCACGTCAAGTTCTATAAACCATTTGTCTCCATTCACTCCTATCTAACATGTTCACGCATGCTTTCTGGAAGTCCAAGCCTCTCTCACACAAAACCTCTTTTACTCCTTCCTCCAACCTTTAGTAGGCCGACTCCTACTTCCCTTTCCCTCCAGTACAGATTTATACAATCTCGAAGTCATTCTATTTTGTTTCTTCCTCTCCACATGTCCGAACCACCTCACCAACCCCTCCTCAGCCCTCTGGATAATAGTTTTGGTAATCTCCACTGCCTCCAGCCTTCTCCTTGTTGCAACATTCACACCCATATAAGATCGTTGGTATTACTATACTCATATACATTCCCTTCTTTGCTTTCATGGATAATGTTCTTGTCTCCACAGACTCCTCAGTGCTCCACTCACCTTTTTTCCTCGTCAATTCAATGATTCACTTCATCTCTCATAGACCCATCTGCTGACACGTCCACTCCCAGATATCTGTATACCTTCACGTCCTCCATACTCTCTCCCTCCAATCTGATATCCAATCTTCCGTTATCTATTTTATTCATTATCCTCATTACCTTATTCTTTCCTATATTCACCTTTAATTTCCTTTTTTTACATACCCTACCAATCTCATCCATAAACCTCCGCAACTTCTCTTCAGAATCTCCCAAAAGCACAGAGTCATCAGCAAAAAGCAACTGTGAGAACTCCCATTTTGTGTTAGATTCTTTATCTTTTAACCCCACACCTCTTGCCAACACCCGCGCATTCACTTCTCTTACAACCCCATTTATAAATATATTGAACAACCACGGTGACATCATACATCCTTGTCTAAGACCTGCTTGTATTGGGAAATAATCTCCCTCTCGCCTTCAGACTCTAACCTGAGCCTCAGTATCCTCGTAAAAACTCTTCACTGCTTTCAATAACCCACCTTCTATTCCATACATTTGCAAAATTTGCCACATTGCTCCCCTATTCACCCTATCATACGCCTTTTCCAAATCCATAAATTCCACAAAAACCTCTTTACACTTATCTAAGTACTGTTCAACTATATGTTTCACTGTAAACACTTGGTCTACACACCCCCTACCCTTCCTAAAGCCTCCTTGTTCATCTGCTATCCAGCTCTCCGACTTACTCTTAATTCTTTCAATAATAACTCTACCATACACTTTACCAGGTACACCCAACAGACTTATTCTCATATATATATATATATATATATATATATATATATATATATATATATATATATATATATATATATATATATATATATATATATATATATATATATATATATATAAATATATATATATATATATATATATATTAGGAGGTAATAGAATTTATATATGAGGCTTGGACTATCCAGATAATTGTGAGTATTTGATAGAGTAATGGAGGCAAAGTGGTTTTATATTGACGTGCTGTTGGATTGACAGCAAGCATTATGAAGGATTGCAGGGAATGGCAGGCAGGTAATACTTGAGTTCTGGAGATGGGAAGTACAGTGCCGGCACCGCTTAAGGAGGGGTAATGTTGCCAGTTTATAACTGGTGTAAAGCATCTTCTGTGGAAAGACAGTGATGAGAGTGAATGATGATGAAAGTTTTTCTTTTTCGGGCCACCCTGCCTTGGTGGGAATCGGCCGATTGTTAATAAAATAAAATAAATATATATATATATATATATATATATATATATATATATATATATATATATATATATAATATATTATATATATATATATATGTCGGCCGATTAGTAAAACGCGATTTTGGCTTAAATAGCAACGCTCACCTTGCCATATAAGACAAGTGAAAATTTGTGTATGCAATAATTTCGCCAAAATCATTCTGAACATAACGAAAAAAATATATTTCATTGTGTTTGTTTATTATTAAATTAATGTTAACGTATCTAAAATATATTTTGTTGGGTTAGGCTAAATTAAATTGCGCTTGTTGTAATAAGGTTAGGTAGGTTTTCAAAGTTTCTCTTGGTACAAAATTATAAATTCTTACGTTAACATAAATGAAAAAAATATATCTTTAAACGTATAAGAGGAAATTTTAGAAAGGACTTAATTTTAGATGAGTTCTTGCTAATTGACCAGTTTTACCTAATCGGCACGACATATATATATATATATATATATATATATATATATATTATTTTCAACAAGTCGGCAGTCTCCCACCGAGGCAGGGTGACCCGAAAAGAAAATACTTTCATCATCATTCAACTCTTTCACCTCACTCACACATAATCACCTCCAAATTGCCAAAATCTCAAAACCCTCCTTTAAAGTGCAGGCATTGTATTTCCCATTTCCAAGACTCAAGTCCTGCTAACCGGTTTCCCAGAATCCCTTCACAAAATATTTCCCCGCTCATACTCCAACAGCTCGTGAGGTTCCAAAAACCATTCGTCTTCATTCACTAACACGCTCACACACGCTTGCTGGAAGTCCAAGCCCCTCGCCCACAACACCTCCTTTACCCCCTCCCTCTAACCTATTCGAGGACGACCCCTACCCCACCTTCCTTCCCCTACAAATTTATATGCTCTCCAAGTATTTGTGGAGACAAAAAACGTTATTCATGGAGGCAAAGAAGGGAATGTATGAAAGTATAGTGGTACCAACACTCTTATATGGGTGTGAAGCATGGGTTGTGAACGCTGCAGCGAGGAGGCGGCTGGAGGCAGTGGAGATGTCCTGTCTAAGGGTAATGTGTGGTGTGAATATTGTGTAGAGAATTCGTAGTGTGGAAATTAGGAGAAGGTGTGGAGTTACTAAAAGTATTTGTCAGAGGGCTGAAGAGGGGTTGTTGAGGTGGTTTGGTCATTTAGAGAGAATGGATCAAAGTAGAATGACCTGGAGAGCGTATAAATTTGTAGGGGAATGAAGGCGGGGTAGGGGTCGTCCTCGAAAAGGTTGGAGGGAGAGGGTAAAGGAGGATTTGTGGGCGAGGGGCTTCGACTTCCGGCAAGCGTGCGTGAGCGTGTTAGATAGGAGTGAATGGATTCGATTGTTTTTGGGACCTGACGACTTGTTGGAGTGTGAGCAGGGTAATATTTTCTGAAGGGATTCAGGGTAGCCGGACTTGAGTCTTGGAAATGGGAAGTAGAATACCTGCACTTTAAAGGAGGGTTTGTGGCAGTTTGGAGGGACTTCTAAACTGTCGTATCGGAGCTCCTCTGTAAAGACAGTGATTATGTATGAGTGAGGTGAAAGTGTTGAATGATGAAGAAAGAATCTTTTTTTGAGGATTATCTTATATATATATATATATATATATATATATATATATATATATATATATATATATATATATATATATATATATATATATATATATATATAACAACAAATATCGCATCCTCTCTCCCTCCCTTACTCGCTCACTCCAGTGAAGGCGGTCCTCTGGGAACGTATTTGCGTGGACATCCTCCTGTTTTCCACACCTGAGGAGTGGAAGACAGCAAATGTAGTCCAAATTTTTAAAAAAGGAGACAGACACGATGCACTAAACTACAGACCAGTGTCACTGACATGTATAGTATGCAAGGTCATGGAGAAGATCATCAGGAAGAGAGTGGTTGAGCACCTAGAAAGGAATGAGCTTATCAACGACAGCCAGCGCGGTTTCAGGGATGGGAAATCCTGTGTCACAAACCTACTGGAGTTCTATGACAGGGTGACAGCAGTAAGACAGAAGAGAGAGGGGTGTGTAGATTGCATTTTCTTGGACTGTAAGAAGGCATTTGACACAGTTCCACACAAGAGATTAGTGCAGAAGCTGGAGGACCAGGCAGGGATAACATGGAAGGCACTACAATGGATCAGGGAATACCTGTCAGGAAGACAGCAGCGAGTCATGGAACGTGTCGAGGCGTCAGAGTGGGCGCCTGTGACGGGCAGGGTTCCTCAGGGGTCAGTTCTACAACCGGTGCTGTTTCTGGTATTTGTGAACGACATGACGGAAGGAATAGACTCTGAAGTGTCCCTGTTTGCAGATGATGTAAAGTTGATGAAAAGAATTCAATCGGACGAAGACCAGGCAGAACTACAAAGGGATCTGGACAGGCTACAAGCCTGGTCAAGCGACTGGCTCCTGGAGTTCAACTCCACCAAATGCAAAGTCATGAAGATTTGGGAAGGACGAAGAAGACCGCAGACGGAGTACAGTCTAGGGGGCCAGAGACTACAAACCTCATTAAAGGAAAAGGATCTTTGGGCGAGTATAACACCGAGCACATCTCCTGAGGTGCACATTAACCAAATAACTGCTGCAGCATATGGGTGCCTAGCAAACCTTAGAACAGCATTCCGACATCTTAATAAGGAATCAATCAGGACCCTGTACATTGTGTACGTTAGGCCCATATTGGAATATGCAGCACCAGTTTGGAACCCACACCTAGCCAAGCACGTAAGGAAATTAGAGAAAGTGCAAAGGTCTGCAACTAGACTGGTACCGGAGCTAAGGGGTTAAGAGAAATCGACCTGACGACACTGGAGGACATTAAAGATAGAGGGGATATGATAACGACGTACAAAATACTGAGAGGAATCGAAAAGGTGGACAGAGACAGGATGTTCCAGAGATGGGACACAGCAATAAGGGTTCACAGTTGGAAGTTGAAGACTCAGATGAATCACACGGTTGTTAGGAAGTATTTCTTCAATCACAGAGTTGTCGGGAAGTGGAATAGCCTGGGAAGTGATATAGTTGAGGCAGAATCCATACATAGCTTTAAGAAGAGGTATGATAAAGCTCATGGAGCGGGAAGAGTGACCTAGTAGCGTCCAGTGAAGAGGCGGGGGCGAGGAGATGTGACTCGACCAGTGCAACCGCAACTAGGTGACACACATACACACACTCTCTTACTATTTGTTTAATATATTTTTTCTAGGTTGCAAGTGGAACAGCTCTACAATGGGAAAAAGTTATACAGTTGTGCATAGTTCACAGCCTGGCACATCAACCCAGTGTCTAGAAAGAGAGTGAACCAAGTGTGTTTTGTGCCAGAGACATTAATGATCTTTGCTATCCAGCAGAAACCAAACATAATGCGACGGAAGCATAATACTGTTACCGACCTCCTTGTGGGTTCCAGTAGGATTAATTGTTTGGGAGGATAGATATATCACGCCTTGCTAATAGTGACGACACTGAGGCAACGCTGCTCAACCATGAAAGCTCTTTATCACAATTACTGTGTACTGCACAGTAATAAAACGAAATTATAGTAGTAAGAAAAATGACGATGCCGTCAGAAAACGATGAGGAGAATCACTCTAAGAAATTCACCCGTCGGAGTGTTGAAAAGGAAGGATCTCCCAGTGCAGAGAAATGATTACTTGGTGAGAAACATGAAGCAATTTGAGGGTCCTTGTGTGTTTATCACTTATAGGACAAACCAATGTTTGTTAGAATAACAAAGGTTTGATTGTACGACATGCCATGTGTCAGGCTCAGTGCCTCGCCTCTTTGTATAACAGACCAAGAGAGACAAAAACACCTGAATAATCTACTTGGTTGAGATAAATAATCGTAGGAATTATATACTACACTGAAGATAGGCGACTGGACAAAGAAGTTGTTTACTTGCTCAAATTTGACGACTATTGAAATTTGTACAGTATTAGGCTGAAACAATTCAAGGACATAGATGAAACTAATCAAACACTTTATTGTGGCAACGTTTCGCTCTCCAAGCGCTTCGTCAAGACGTTAAAATATGTCACATTTGTTACATATGCCTCATTTTACCTTATATTTTGTCAGTAATTCTTCCATTATTACTGAAACAATGATAAACTGATTCACGACACCAGATTTTCTCTAGTTGGCATAAAAAAAAAACTATTGAACTACTTTTCTGGCAGCTAGATGATGATCAATTACTTATTTTAAGTGAAAATGTCGGATTTACATAGAGAAAATTATTATTATAATCAAAACTAAGCGCTACACCCAGAAAGGTCATACATTGCTACTACACCCAGAAAGGTCATACAGCGCTGCTACACCCAGAAAGGTCATACAGCGCTGCTACACCCAGAAAGGTCATACAGCGCTGCTACACCCAGAAAGGTCATACAGCGCTGCTACACCCAGAAAGGTCATACAGCGCTGCTACACGCAGAAAGGTCATACAGCGCTGCTACACCCAGAAAGGTCATACAGCGCTGCTACACCCAGAAAGGTCATACAGCGCTGCTACACCCAGAAAGGTCATACAGCGCTGCTACACCCAGAAAGGTCATACAGCGCTGCTACAGCAGAAAGGTCATACAGCGCTGCTACACCCAGAAAGGTAATACAGCTCTGCTACACCCAGAAAGGTCATACAGCGCTGCTACACACAGAAAGGTCATACAGCGCTGCTACACCCAGAAAGGTAATACAGCGCTGCTACACCCAGAAAGGTCATACAGCGCTGCTACACCCAGAAAGGTCATACAGCGCTGCTACACCCAGAAAGGTCATACAGCGCTGCTACACCCAGAAAGGTCATACAGCGCTGCTACACCCAGAAAGGTCATACAGCGCTGCTACACCTAGAAAGGTCATACAGCTCTGATACACCCAGAAAGGTCATACAGCGCTGCTACACCCAGAAAGGTCATACAGCGCTTCTACAGCAGAAAGGTCATACAGCGTTGCTACACCCAGAAAGGTCATACAGCTCTGCTACACCCAGAAAGGTCATACAGCACTGCTACACCCAGAAAGGTCATACAGCGCTGCTACACCCAGAAAGGTCATACAGCGCTGCTACACCCACAAAGGTCATACAGCTCTGCTACACCCACAAAGGTCATACAGCGCTGCTACACCCACGAAGCTCATACAGATCTGCTACACCCAGAAAGGTCATACAGCTCTGCTATATCCACAAAGGTCATACAGCTCTGCTACACCCACAAAGGTCATACAGCTCTGCTACACCCACGAAGGTCATACAGATCTGCTACACCCAGAAAGGTCATACAGCTCTGCTACATCCACAAAGGTCATAGAGCTCTGCTACACCCACAAAGGTCATACAGCGTTGCTACACCCACAAAGGTCATACAGCGCTGCTACACCCACAAAGGTCATACAGCTCTGCTACACCCACGAAGGTCATACAGATCTGCTACACCCAGAAAGGTCATACAGCTCTGCTACATCCACAAAGGTCATACAGCGCTGCTACACCCACTAAGGTCACAAAGTACTGCTACACCCAGAAAGGTCATACAGCTCTGCTACACCCAGAAAGGTCATACAGCTCTGCTACAACCAGAAAGGTCATACAGCTCTGCTACACCCAGAAAGGTCATACAGCTCTGCTACACCCAGAAAGGTCATACAGCTCTGCTACACCCAGAAAGGTAACACAGCTCTGCTACACCCAGAAAGGTCATACAGCTCTGCTACACCCAGAAAGGTCATACAGCGCTGCTACACCCAGAAAGGTCATACAGCTCTGCTTCACCCAGAAAGGTCATACAGCACTGCTACACCCAGAAAGGTCATACAGCGCTGCTACACCCAGAAAGCACTGCTACACCCAGAAAGGTCATACAGCGCTGCTACACCCAGAAAGGTCATACAGCGCTGCTACACCCAGAAAGGTCATACAGCTCTGCTACACCCAGAAAGGTCATAAGCGCTGCTACACCCAGAAAGGTCATACAGCTGCTACACCCAGAAAGGTCATACAGCCTGCTACACCCAGAAAGGTCATGGTACACCAGAGCTGCTACACCTGCTCACAAAGGTCATACAGCCTGCTACACCCAAAAGGTCATACAGCGCTGCTACACCCAGAAGTCATACAGACTGCTCACCCAGAAAGGTCATACAGGGTCCAGGCTACTACCCAAAGGTCATACAGCTCTGCTACACCCAAAAGGTCATACAGCTCTGCTACACCCACAAGGTCATACAGCTGCTACACCCAGAAAGGTCAACAGTCTGCTCATCTACCAAAGGTCATAAGCTCTGCTACACCCAAAAGGTCATACAGCGTGCTACACCCAAAGGTCATACAGCTGCTGCTACACCCACAAAGGTCATACAGCTGCTACACCCAGAAAGTCATACAAATCTTCTACACCCAGAAAGGTCATACAGCTCTGCTACATCCACAAAGGTCATACAGCCTGCTACACCCAAAGGTCAAAGTCTGCTACACCCAGAAAGGTCATAAGTCTGCTACACCCAGAAAGGTCATACAGCTCTGCTACACCAGAAAGGTCATAAGCTCTGCTAACCCAAAAGGTCATACAGCTCTGCTACACCCAAAAGGTCATACAGCTCTGCTACACCCAGAAAGGTCATACAGTCTCTACACCCAGAAAGGTCATACAGTCTGCTACACCCAGAAAGGTCATAAGCTCTGCTACACCCAAAAGGTCATAAGCTGCTACACCCAAAAGGTCATACAGCCTGCTACACCCAAAAGGTCATACAGCCTGCTACACCCAGAAAGGTCATACAAGCCTGCTACACCAAAAGGTCATACAGCGCTGCTACACCCAAAAGGTCATACAGCTGCTACACCCAAAAGGTCATACAGCTTGCTACACCCAGAAAGGTCATACAGCCTGCTACACCAAAAGGTCACAAAGCGCTGCTACACCCAGAAAGGTCATACAGCTTGCTACACCCAGAAAGGTCATACAGCCTGCTACACCCAGAAAGGTCATACAGCCTGACAACCCAGGCACAAGGCTAAGCTCTGCTTCACCCAGAAAGGTCATACAGCACTGCTAACCAGAAAGGTCATACACTGCTACCGAACACGAAAGGTCAACAGCGCTGCTACACCCAGAAAGGTCATACAGCCTGCTACACCCAGAAAGGTCATACAGCGCTGCTACACCCAGAAAGGTCATACAGCTACGTCATAGCCTCACAAGGTCAGCTGCTCAAGTCTCGCTGCTACCATATCACCCAATACAGCCTGTAACAAGGTTGCTCTACCAAAGGTCATAACCCTAAAGGCACAGCGTACACCAGAAGTCATGCTGCAACAAAGGCGCTCAAAAGGTCATAGTTACACCAAGGTCTAGCTCTACAAGTATACAGCTCCACAAGGTCATAGCTGTACCAATATACAGCGCTACACAAGGTCACACTGCTACACAAGGTCAGTGCTACACCCAAGGTCAAGCTGCACCCAAGGTCTAGCTGTACCACAACCTGCTACCAAGCTGCTACACCAGTTAGGGCACTACACCCAGAAAGGTCATACAGCTCTGCTACACCCAGAAAGGTCATACAGCGCTGCTACACCCAGAAAGGTCATACAGCCTGCTACACCAGAAGGTCATACAGCCTGCTACACCCAGAAAGGTCATACAGCGCTGCTACACCCAGAAAGGTCTACACTGCACTAGCAGAAAGGTCATACAGCGCTGCTACACCCAGAAAGGTCATACAGCGCTGCTACACCCAGAAAGGTCATACAGCTCTGCTACACCCAAAAGGTCATACAGCGCTGCTACACCAGAAAGGTCATACAGCTGTCATCACAAAGTCAGTCCACCCGAAAGGTCATACAGCCTGCTACACCCAGAAGGTCATACAGCCTGCTACACCAAAAGGTCATACAGCTGTCAGTCTGCTACACCCACAAAGGTCATACAGCGCTGCTACACCCACAAAGGTCATACAGCTCTGCTACACCCACAAAGGTCATACAGCTCTGCTATATCCACAAAGGTCATACAGCTCTGCTACACCCACAAAGGTCATACAGCTCTGCTACACCCACAAAGGTCATACAGCGTCTGCTACACCCAGAAAGGTCATACATCTGCTACACCCAAAGGGCATACAGCCTTACACCCCAAGGTCAACAGGTTGCTACACCCACAAAGGTCATCAGCTCGACACCCAAAAGGCATACAGCCAACCCAAAAGGCATACAGCTTGCTACACCCCCAAAGGCATACATCTGCTACACCAAAAAGGTATCCCCGCGTTGTACACCACAAAGGCAAAGCTTTTTACACCCAAGGCATACAGCTTGCTTTCACCCCAAAGGTCACAGGCTACCCCAAAGGGCAAAAGGTTTTCTAAAAAAACATAACTGACACCCCCAAAGGTCATACAGCTTGCTACACCCCCAAAGGTCATACAGCTTGCTACACCCCCAAAGGTCATTACGTGCTAACCCCCAAAGGTCATTCAGCTTTCTACACCCTAAAGGTCATACACTCTGCTACACCACAAAGGTCATACAGCCTGCTACCCACAAGGTCATAAGCGTTTCTACACCAAAAAAGGTCATACAGCGTTGCTACACCCATAAAGGTCATACAGCTCTGCTACACCCACAAAGGTCATACAGCGCTGCTACACTCACTAAGGTCATACAGCGTTGCTACACCCACAAAGGTCATACAGCGCTGCTACACCCACAAAGGTCATACAGCGTTGCTACACCCACAAAGGTCATACATCTCTGCTACACCCACAAAGGCCATACAGCTCTGCTACACCCACAAAGGTCATACAGCTCTGCTGCACCCACTAAGGTCATACAGCGCTGCTACACCCACTAAGGTCATACAGCGTTGCTACACCCACTAAGGTCATACAGCTCTGCTACACCCACAAAGGTCATACAGCGCTGCTACACTCACTAAGGTCATACAGCGTTGCTACACCCACTAAGGTCATACAGCGTTGCTACACTCACTAAGGTCATACAGCGTTGCTACACTCACTAATGGTCATACAGCGTTGCTACACCCACAAAGGTCATACACCACTGCTACACCCACAAAGGTCATACAGCACTGCTACACTGAGCAATACTTTGAGCATGATGCTAGGGCTGGTAATACAGTAATGATATATATACTGAAAATAAGCAATAATTTCAACGGGTTATTCGGAAAGAACAGCGAGGCAAACTCTGTGCTCAGGTCTCTCTTTGTACTATTTGCGATGGTGGTGAATAAACCAAATATTAAAACAGAAATTCGTTACTTATAAATGGCACAGCCAGTTGCAACTGCAGCACAGTTACTAATGTTATTATGTCTAGCAAGTTGCAACTGCAGCACAGTTACTAATGTTATTATGTCTAGCAAGTTGCAACTGCAGCACAGTTACTAATGTTATTATGTCTAGCAAGTTGCAACTGCAGCGACATGTATTACTAATTTATTATATGTTTAGCTAGCAAGTTGCAACTGCAGCACAGTTACTAATGTTATTATGTCTAGCAAGTTGCAACTGCAGCACAGTTACTAATGTTATTATGTCTAGCAAGTTGCAACTGCGGCACAGTTACTAATGTTATTATGTCTAGCAAGTTGCAACTGCAGCACAGTTACTAATGTTATTATGTCTAGCAGTAACCAGACACAACATATAAACGTATTTATTATGATTCACACATAAATCTGGAAGCGTGAACTTTGAAGAAGCTGTATATGAAATATTTTCCAGGGCAGCCTAACATGCATATAATAATGCAGTTCCAGCATATAATGATGCAGTTCCAGCATATAATAATGCAGCTCCAGCATATAATAATGCAGTTCCAGCATATAATGATGCAGTTCCAGCATATAATAATGCAGTTCCAGCATATAATAATGCAGCTCCATCATATAATGATGCAGTTCCAGCATATAATGATGCAGTTCCAGCATATAATAATGCAGCTCCAGCATATAATGATGCAGCTCCAGCATATAATGATGCAGCTCCAGCATATAATGATGAGACAACCACGTCCCTCCTTCTCGCTTCTGGAACTATTAAATCAAGCACAGGGGTCAGTCTCAACATGTGACTAACCAGCCTACACATTACTAACCAGCCTACACATTACTAACCAGCCTACACATTACTAACCAGCCTACACATTACTACCCAGCCTACACATTACTAACCAGCCTACACATTAAGCAAAGCCAGTGGAAACAACTGGATAAGTTTGTTGTGATGTCTGGCGTATTGCACACTGAAATAGCAGCTCTCAAGGTATCTGTAAATCTGGATAAAAGCTGGAGGAGGGGATAATTAGTTCAAACTAATGTTATCACCTCTGGAAAGCAATATTCATTATTAAAACATCCCGAGTGACAAGCACTCGATTGACTCTACACAGACAGAAGGTTCTATGTACCTCTGCAGTAGGCCTATACTATGTACTATAAACACGTAGAAGATAGGAACACAGATGTCATGATGTTGGAAGAGTGTAGAGGAAGGAATGAGGTATGTCACCAGTTGATGTACATCCTGCAGTCTGAGTTAATCTTAGTGAGTTATATGAGAGCGGTACGACAAGGAGGCTTCCAGCTATGTGAAGGACCTTACCAAAACATATCAGTTCACGTGCGTGATGTGGTATTACTAAGTGAGCGCCATCCTAGCGTGATGTGGTATTACTAAGTGAGCGCCATCCTAGCGTGATGTGGTATTACTAAGTGAGCGCCATCCTAGCGTGATGTGGTATTACTAAGTGAGCGCCATCCTAGCGTGATGTGGTATTACTAAGTGAGCGCCAGCCTAGCGTGATGTGGTATTACTAAGTGAGCGCCATCCTAGCGTGATGTGGTATTACTAAGTGAGCGCCATCCTAGCGTGATGTGGTATTACTAAGTGAGCGCCATCCTAGCGTGATGTGGTATTACTAAGTGAGCGCCATCCTAGCGTGATGTGGCATTACTAAGTGAGCGCCATCCTAGCGTGATGTGGTATTACTAAATGACCGCCATCCTAGCGTGATGTGGTATTACTAAGTGAGCGCCATCCTAACGTGATGTGGTATTACTAAGTGAGCGCCATCCTAGCGTGATGTGGTATTACTAAGTGAGCGCCAGCCTAGCGTGATGTGGTATTACTAAGTGAGCGCCATCCTAGCGTGATGTGGTATTACTAAGTGAGCGCCATCCTAGCGTGATGTGGTATTACTAAATGAGCGCCATCCTAGCGTGATGTGGTATTACTAAGTGAGCGCCATCCTAGCGTGATGTGGTATTACTAAGTGAGCGCCATCCTAGCGTGATGTGGTATTACTAAGTGAGCGCCAGCCTAGCGTGATGTGGTATTACTAAGTGAGCGCCATCCTAGCGTGATGTGGTATTACTAAGTGAGCGCCATCCTAGCGTGATGTGGTATTACTAAATGAGCGCCATCCTAGCGTGATGTGGTATTACTAAATGAGCGCCATCCTAGCGTGATGTGGTATTACTAAGTGAGCGCCATCCTAGCGTGATGTGGTATTACTAAGTGAGCGCCATCCTAGCGTGATGTGGTATTACTAAGTGAGCGCCATCCTAGCGTGATGTGGTATTACTAAATGAGCGCCATCCTAGCGTGATGTGGTATTACTAAGTGAGCGCCATCCTAGCGTGATGTGGTATTACTAAGTGAGCGCCATCCTAGCGTGATGTGGTATTACTAAGTGAGCGCCATCCTAGCATGATGTGGTATTACTAAGTGAGCGCCATCCTAGCGTGATGTGGTATTACTAAGTGAGCGCCATCATAGCGTGATGTGGTATTACTAAGTGAGCGCCATCCTAGCGTGATGTGGTATTACTAAGTGAGCGCCATCCTAGCGTGATGTGGTATTACAAAATGAGCGCCATCCTAGCGTGATGTGGTATTACTAAGTGAGCGCCATCCTAGCGTGATGTGGTATTACTAAGTGAGCGCCATCCTGGCGTGATGTGGTATTACTAAGTGAGCGCCATCCTGGCGTGATGTGGTATTACTAAGTGAGCGCCATCCTAGCGTGATGTGGTATTACTAAGTGAGCGCCATCCTAGCGTGATGTGGTATTACTAAGTGAGCGCCATCCTAGCGTGATGTGGTATTACAAAATGAGCGCCATCCTAACCTCACTGAGGAGCTCCGTTCTCAGAGAGAAAAAATTAAATCCTAATTTAACAATTCTTTTAAAAAAATAGTTCATTTCTATTGGCCTATTAATGGTATAGCTGCATTAAACCCAAGTAAACCTCCATCACTGAGTATGTTTTTGATCAACTTAGTATTTTTCAAAATATTCAGCAAAGTTAAATTTTTACATATCACTCAAGAAAAGACTGATAACATCCTTTTGTATAGAGAATTAAATTTTCTTTAATACTCTAACTTACCCTGAGACTCACCATGGACGAGAGAGCGACTCACCATGGACGAGAGAGCGACTCACCATGGACGATAGAGCGACTCACCATGGACGAGAGAGCGACTCACCATGGACGAGAGAGCGCACTTCAGAGAGCACTTATAAAATGACCATAAAGCCGAAAATATTGGTTCACCTGTATTCTCAAACTGAGAAAATGTTCATGTTTTTATCACATACGACACAATATATTGACCTGTCTGCCGTAGTAGAGGAAACAAATGCACTTAGCAGTGAATAATGAGAAGGATTAAATGCTAGATGGGGCTGTGAAGATATTGGAACGATGGTGTGATTATTTTTAAGAGCTGTTAAGTACTGGCCTTGAAAATGCTGTTGTATTTCAGGTATTGAGCTGAGAGGAAATTAAAATGTGTCGTTCGGAAGAGTGAGACGTAAATGTTGAGAAAGTGCATAAGACAAGGGGTCGGGTGAATGTTGTAAAATAACTTAACTAGATGGAACTAAGACTGCAATGCTCAAAGTAAATAACAATAATTCTGAAGTCATTGATGAATGTGTTTACTTTGACATGAAAGAAGAGCAGAGAGCATACATAGCTCTTTTGTGTATTAGAAAAGGGAACAATAAGGAGCGTAAGAATCATACAGGAAAAAATAACCCTTGAATATACCAGTAAAGAATATTATTTCATAGTGGGAAGTCAATATAATTCAAAGAATAAGCGGTGCAAAAAATTTAAGACGTGTAGTGATGGATAGGTATAATTCGTAGAGCTACAGAGGATTTTTTTGAGATGGGTTGGTCATTTAGAAAGACGAAGAGGTTGTATGAAATAGAAGTGGAAGAAGATGTACCGTCCAAGGGTAATTTGAAGTCGTGGGGGATTTAGCTTTCCATCACACACTTATAAGTGGTGTGAAGTGAGTGAATCTAAGAGTTGCAACGAACTGAACATGAGGATGAAATGAGATTTTGTCACGTTTCTCACATAAAAGCTTTTGAATAGTTATGTAATTTGATTCTTTTTTCTTCTAACTTAAGTGAGAAACGTTTCATGAGGTAAAGAATAAAAAAAATTGTTTTCTGTGGATATTTATCATCGAGTATTGTATTAGTCCTGACAGATTCATAATGACTGGCCAGATCGAGACCCAACCATCCCTACACTTCACAAATATTCTTCCTTCATTTCTTTACAGCAATTCCAAAATGCCAACTTACCAGCGGATGTTTAGTTTCATGGAGTCCCAAAATCCTTCCGTCTACACCAAGTCCAATGAAGAGGGCGTCAAAAGGGTGCAGAAGGGCGACGGGCAGTACGCATTTATGATGGAGTCCTCCAGTATAGAGTACATCACTGAGAGGTACTGCGACCTCACACAGGTGGGAGGACCACTCGACTCCAAAAGTTACGGCATTGCGCTCCCTCCAGGTGAGTTATAATAGATTATGACCGTCAAAAACTCATATCAAATTTGATTTACTCTTAAATTTCCTATAAATTTTGATTCTATGAATATTTTTCTACCAATATATATTATTGCTCTTATTTGCTCTAGTCAGGTATTTTTGACAACGGTGACGACACACAGGGCCTCAGGTTTGTCTTAATAGAAATACTTTGGAATATTTATCTATATTTAGTTAGGTGTTATTAAAACGATATTTCTAGAAAAAAAATATAGTCATAACACATAAAAAGACTAATCATATATATTTAACATTTATTCAAAATTACAATTAGTGATAAACATTGCCTTTAAATAATAACATTATTACACACATAACCAGCTCATAGGAGAGAGAGACTTACGACAACGTTTGGGTCCGACTTAGACCAAGGCAATTTGGTGGTTGTTATTGATCGCAAAAATTACCTACCTTTATATGGAAGACTTCGAAGCTGTTCTTCTTCCCTCTGCCTCTGCTATGTAGACGACATCTTTGCTCTTTGGTCCCACGACTCTAGTCTCATCCAACCATTTCTCGATGCCCTTAATAATCTTGCTCCTTCCATCAAGTTCAAAGCTGAAAGGGAATCTAACCCTTTGCTTTCTTTCCCTGATGTACATGTCCATCGCTCGACTGCAGGCTTTTCTTTTACCGTCTATCGTAAGCCTTTGCTCAGCGACATGTACTGTAGCGGAAGTTCCTGGACAGTCTCTCCTGAGCGAAAATACCATCAGGCAACTCAGACATCGTAAACAGAAGAGTAAACGATATTTTCATGAATGAATTAGCTAGCGCAGTTTGTAAGGACGATGGTGACTGGTTGACAAATTGCCAGTACTTTCTGTGCACCTAAACAGAAAAGGATTTAAGATTGCATATATTAATTAATTACTGTTCCGATATTATATGCATTATTACAAAAAAACATAAAAATTATTTAAAAACGTGACTGAGTGAGAAGCATTATGATTGATAACAGGTCTGTAATCATGATACATCAGTCATATCTACTCACGTAAAGCATAATTTTGATGGGCGAGGACCACATAATGTCTTAACAGAATATTGTTAATTGGCATAATATATATAATTTAAAAAATACTCCACTAACCAAGGTGTTCTTTAATAATGCCATGTTGAACCTACTTTTTATGCTCCTGTTCTACACAAATAATAGCAGTCACATGTTTAAGGTTATATATATATATATATATATATATATATATATGTCGTGCCGATTAGGTAAAACTGGTCAATTAGCAAGAACTCATCTAAAATTAAGTCCTTTCTAAAATTTTCTCTTATACGTTTAAAGATATATTTTTTCATTTATGTTAATGAAAGAATTTATAATTTTGTACCAAGAAACTTTGAAAACCTACCTAACCTTATTACAACAAGCGCAATTTAATTTAGCTAACCCAACTAAATATATTTTAGATACGTTAACATTAATTTAATAATAAACAAACACAATGAAATATATTTTTTCGTTATGTTCAGAATGATTTTGGCGAATTATTGCATACACAAATTTTCACTTGTCTTATATGGCAAGGTGAGCGTTGCTATTTAAGCCAAAATCGCAAGTTTTACCTAATGGCACGACATATATATATATATATATATATATATATATATATATATATATATATATATATATATATATATATGGGGAAGTGGAAAAGAATCTTTCCTCCGTAAGCCATGCGTGTCGTATGAGGCGACTAAGATGCCGGGAGCAATGGGCTAGTAACCCCTTCTCCTGTACAAATCTACTAAAAACGAGAAGAAGAAAAACTTTATAAAATTGGGTTGTCTGAATGTGCGTGGATGTAGTGCGGATGATAAGAAAGAGATGATTGCCGATGTTATGAATGAAAAGAAGTTGGATGTCCTGGCCTAAGCGAAACAAAGCTGAAGGGGTAGGCGAGTTTCAGTGGGAGAAATAAATGGGATTAAGTCAGGAGTATCTGAGAGTTAGAGCTAAGGAAGGGTAGCAATAATGTTGAAGGATCAGTTATGGAAGGAAAAGGGAATATAAATGTGTAAATTCAAGGATTATGTGGATTAAAATAAGGGTCGGATGCGAAAAGTGGGTCATAATAAGCGTGTATGCACCTGGAGAAGAGAGGAGTGTAGAGGAGAGAGAGATATTTTGGGAGATGTTAAGCGAATGTATAGGAACTTTTGAACCAAATGAGAGTAATTGTGGTAGGGGACCTAAATGCTAAAGTGGGAGAAACATGCAGAGAGGGTGTAGTAGGTAAGTTTGGGGTGCCAGGTGTAAATGATAATGGGAGCCCTTTGATTGAACTTTGTATAGAAAGGGGTTTAGTTATAGGTAATACATATTTTAAGAAAAAGAGGATAAATAAGTATACAAGATATGATGTAGGGCGTAATGACAGTAGTTTGTTGGACTATGTATTGGTAGATAAAAGACTGTTGAGTAGACTTCAGGATGTACATGTTTATAGAGGGCTACAGATATATCAGATCACTTTTAGTTATAGCTACAGTGGGAGTAAAGGTAGATGGGATACAAGGAAAATAGAATCAGTAAGTAAAGAGAGGTGAAGGTTTATAAACTAAAAGAGGAGGCAGTTAGGGTAAGATATAAACAACTATTGGAGGATAGATGGGCTAGTGAGAGTGTAGGCAATGGGGTCGAAAATGTATGGGGTAGATTTAAAAATGTAGTGTTAGAGTGTTCAGCAGAAGTTTGTGGTTACAGGGAGTGGGTGCAGGAGGGAAGAGGAGCGATTGGTGGAATGATGATGTAAAGAGAGTAGTAAGGAGAAAAAGTTAGCATATGAGAGGTTTTACAAAGTAGAAGTGATGCAAGGAGGGAAGAGTATATGGAGAGAAAAGAGAGGTTAAAAGAGTGGTGAAGCAATGTAAAAAGAGAGCAGATGAGAGAGTGGGTGAGATGTTATCAGCAAATTTTGTTGAAAATAAGAAAAGTTTTGGAATGAGATTAATAAGTTGAGGAGCCTAGAGAACAAATGGATTTGACAGTTAAAAATAGGAGAGGAGAGTTATTAAATGGAGAGAATATTTTGAGGGTTTGTTAAATGTTTATGAAGACAGGGAAGCTGTGAATTCGTGTGTAGGGCAAGGAGGAATAACATCTTGTAGGAGTGTGGAAGAGCCAGTTGTGGGTGTAGGGAAGTTCGTGAGGCAGTGGGTAGAATGAAAGGGGTAAGGCAGCTGGGATTGATGGGATAAAGATAGAAATGTTGAAAGCAGGTGGGGATATAATTTTGGAGTGGTTGGTGCTATTATTTATTAAATGTATGGAAGAGGGTAAGGTACCTAGGATTGGCAGAGAGCGTGTATTGTTCCTTTGTATAAAGGCAAAGGGACAAAAGAGAGTGCAAAAATTATAGGAATAAGTCTGTTGAGTGTACCTGGTAAAGTGATGGTAGAGTTATTATTGAAAGAATTAAGAGTAAAACAGAAGCAGGATAGCAGATGAACAAGGGGTTTAGGAAAGGTAGGGGTGTGTAGACCAAGTGTTTACAGTGAAACATATAGGTGAACAGTATTTGGATAAGGGTAAAGATGTTTTTGTGGCATTTATGGATTTGGAAAAGGCGTATGATAGGGAGATGGGGGCAATGTGCAGATGTTGCAGGTGTATGGAATAGGAGGAAGGTTACTGAAAGCAGTGAAGAGTTTTATGAGGATAGTGAGGCTCAGGTTAGAGTGTGTAGGAGGAAGGGGACTATTTCCCAGTAAAAGTGGGCCTTAGACAAGGATGTGTGATGTCACCGTGGTTGTTCAATATATTTATAGATGGGGTTGTAAGAGAAGTGAATGCGAGGGTCTTGGCAAGAGGTGTTGGGCTAAAAGATAAAGAAGCAAATACAAAGTGGAGTTGTCACAGTTGCTTTTGCTGATGACACTGTGCTTTTGGGAGATTCTGAAGAGAAGCTGCAGAGGTTGGTGGATGAATTTGGTAGGGTGTGTAAAAGAAGAAAATTGAAAGTGAATATAGGAAAGAGTAAGGTGATGAGGATAACAAAAAGAATAGGTGACGAAAGATTGGATATCAGATTGGAGGGAGAGAGTATGGAGGAGGTGAATGTATTCAGATATTTGGGAGTGGACATGTTGGGGATGGGTCTATGAAGGATGAGGTGAATCATAGAATTGATGAGGAAAAGGGTGAGTGGAGCACTTGGAGTCTGTGGAGACAAAGAACCTTGTCCATGGAAGTAAAGAGGGAATGTATGAGAGTATAGTTATACCAACGCTCTTATATGGGTGTGAAGCATGGGTGATGAATGTTGCAACGAGGAGAAGGCTGGAGGCAGTGGAGATGTCATGTCTGAGGTCAATGTGTGTGTGAATATAATGCAGAGAATTCGAGTTTGGAAATTAGGAGGAGGTGCGGATTACCAAAACGATTGTTCAGAGAGCTGAGGAGGGGTTGTTGAGGTGGTTTGGACATGTAGAGAGAATGGAACGAGACAGAGTGACTTCGAGAGTGTATAAATCTGTAGTGGAGGGAAGGCGGGTAGGGGTCGCCTAGGAAAGGTTGGAGGGAGGGGTAAAGGAAGTTTTGTGTGCGAGGGGCTTGGACTTCCAGCAAGCATGTGTGAGCGTATTTGATAGGAGTGAATGGAGGCATATGGTTTTTAATACTTGACGTGCTGTTGGAGTGTGAGCAAAGTAACATTTATGAAGGATTCAGGAACCGGCAGGCCGGACTTGAGTTCTGGAGATGGGAAGTACAGTGCCGGCACTCTGAAGGAGGGTGTTAATGTTGCAGTTTTATAACTGTAGTGTAAAGCACCCTTCTGGCAAGACAGTGATGGAGTGAATGATGATGAAAGTTTTTCTTTTCGGGCCACCCTGCCTTGGTGGAATCGGCCGATGTGTTAAAATAAAAAAAAAAATATATATATATATTTATATATATTTATATATATTTATATATATATACACACACATCGATACACATGATGCCTTCTACCTACTCACCAGGTGCCTGTCAATCCCAAAACTTACATACTTCCTGAGATGCTCCCCAGCCTTCAGCAGCCCGAAACTCAAGGAATATCACTCTCTTCTTAAGACCATGCTAGAGAGTGTATTGAATCTTTCCCTCGAAGATGGACAGTGGTTGCAAGCCTCACTTCCAGTCAGGCTTGGGGGCCTGGGAGTACGCAAATCCTCCCAAATTGCCCTACCAGCCTTCTTATCCTCTTCCATAGCATCAAATGAGCTAATAAAACAAATTCTTCCAGACAACCTCAGTGATTCAGCAGGAATACAGGACCCTAACTACACCAGTGCCATCACTGAATGGGAGACTCTTGCTGCTCCAACACCAAAACCTAGTGAAGAACTGGACTACAAACAGTCAAGCTGGGACGGCCCCATCACTGAAAAGATACTTGCCAATATGCTTAGGGCTGTAACATCAGACAGGGAGACTTCCCGTCTCCTAGCTGTGAGTGCACATCACTCTGGGGACTTACTCAAAACAGTTCCCATTTTGGCCATGGGAACACGCCTCGACCCTAAGACCCTTCGTATTGCAGTGGCTCTGCGCCTTGCTGCCCCTATTCACACGGAATATACGTGTATTTGCGGCGATGCGCAAGCCAACCAATATGGTCTACATGGTCTTAACTGTTCCAAAACCAAGGGCTGGCATGCAAGACACAATGAAGTCAACGACATCATAAAGAGAACCCTTGCTACAGCTGGATGCCCCGCCGAGAGACAGCCCAGATCACTAGCAGCCAACAATGCCCACAACCCAGCAAACCGCCCCGACGGGATCACCATCTATCCTTGGAAGAATGGCAAGCTCTTAGCATGGGACTATACCTGTGTGTCGACACTGGCTGACACCCCATCCATCACAGTGTCGGGCGACAGGGAGGAGCTGCTGACCACAGGGAGGAGTCAAGATCAGCAAGTACAGGGACATAAGCCAACAGTATCAATTTGTCCCAGTGGGATCAGAGACCTTGGATCATGGGGAAAAATGCAACACGTTTCCTTAAAGAACTGGGTTCCAGACTCATCGACACCACCAGGGACCCAAGGGCAGCCACTTTCATGTTCCAGCGCCTCAGCGTGGCCATCCAGAGAGGAAATGCAAGCTGCGTACTGGGCTCGCGTCCGGCTTCGGAGGAGCTGGAAGAGATTCATAATCTTTGATATATTGTACCAATGTATTCATGTTCATGTTTTTTTGTTTTCTGCCAATGTATTCTGTCTAATAATAAAGTACTCATTCAAAATATATAGGGAGTGGTAGGAGAAGAAAATATTCTAACAGCTCCGAGGAGAACCTCGAGTTTTCCCTGAGGTACGTTTATTGTCTTCTCTAAGGATGAGGGTCCCCAGCAAGTTCTAGAGGTGGTACCTCCCTATATATTTTTTTCTAAAAAAAAAATGTATATATATATATATATATATATATATATATATATATATATATAAAAAGCAGGATAGCAGATGAACAAGGGGGCTTTAGGAAAGGTAGGGGGTGTGTAGACCAAGTGTTTACAGTGAAACATATAGGTGAACAGTATTTGGATAAGGGTAAAGATGTTTTTGTGGCATTTATGGATTTGGAAAAGGCGTATGATAGGGTAGATAGGGGGGCAATGTGGCAGATGTTGCAGGTGTATGGAATAGGAGGAAGGTTACTGAAAGCAGTGAAGAGTTTTTATGAGGATAGTGAGGCTCAGGTTAGAGTGTGTAGGAGGGAAGGGACTATTTCCCAGTAAAAGTGGGCCTTAGACAAGGATGTGTGATGTCACCGTGGTTGTTCAATATATTTATAGATGGGGTTGTAAGAGAAGTGAATGCGAGGGTCTTGGCAAGAGGTGTTGGGCTAAAAGATAAAGAAGCAAATACAAAGTGGGAGTTGTCACAGTTGCTTTTGCTGATGACACTGTGCTTTGGGAGATTCTGAAGAGAAGCTGCAGAGGTTGGTGGATGAATTTGGTAGGGTGTGTAAAAGAAGAAAATTGAAAGTGAATATAGGAAAGAGTAAGGTGATGAGGATAACAAAAGAATAGGTGACGAAAGATTGGATATCAGATTGGAGGAGAGAGTATGGAGGAGGTGAATGTATTCAGATATTTGGGAGTGGACATGTCGGCGGATGGGTCTATGAAGGATGAGGTGAATCATAGAATTGATGAGGGAAAAGGGTGAGTGGAGCACTTCGGAGTCTGTGGAGACAAAGAATCTTGTCCATGGAAGTAAAGAGGGAATGTATGAGAGTATAGTTATACCAACGCTCTTATATGGGTGTGAAGCATGGGTGATGAATGTTGCAACGAGGAGAAGGCTGGAGGCAGTGGAGATGTCATGTCTGAGGTCAATGTGTGGTATGAATATAATGCAGATAATTCGGAGTTTGGAAATTAGGAGGAGGTGCGGGATTACCAAAACGATTGTCCAGAGAGCTGAGGAGGGGTTGTTGAGGTGGTTTGGACATGTAGAGAGAATGGAACGAGACAGAGTGACTTCGAGAGTGTATAAATCCGTAGTGGAGGGAAGGCGGGGTAGGGGTCGGCCTAGGAAAGGTTGGAGGGAGGGGTAAAGGAAGTTTTGTGTGCGAGGGGCTTGGACTTCCAGCAAGCATGTGAGCGTATTTGATAGGAGTGAATGGAGGCATATGGTTTTTAATACTTGACGTGCTGTTGGAGTGTGAGCAAAGTAACATTTATGAAGAGATTCAGGGAAACCGGCAGGCCGGACTTGAGTTCTGGAGATGGGAAGTACAGTGCCGGCACTCTGAAGGAGGGGTGTTAATGTTGCAGTTTTATAACTGTAGTGTAAAGCACCCTTCTGGCAAGACAGTGATGGAGTGAATGATGATGAAAGTTTTTCTTTTCGGGCCACCCTGCCTTGGTGGGAATCGGCCGATGTGTTAATAAAAAAAAAAAAAATATATATAAATAAATATATATATATATATATATATATATATATATATATATATATATATATATATATATATATATATATATATATATATATATATATATATATATATATATATATATATATATATATAAATATATATATATACATATGCATAAAAGAAACACACTATCGACAAGTGCCCTTCACAACCAGTAACTAACTCAACAGGGCACATACTTGCAACTGCTGTTGCAATGTTTTTAATATTCGGTAAACAAAAACAAATCTATAGCCAACGAGTAATACTTGGCTTCTCGTCTTATATATAACCAACGAGTAATACTTGGCCTCTCCGTCTTATATATAACCAACGAGTAATACTTGGCCTCTCCGTCTTTATATATAACCAACGAGTAATACTTGGCCTCTCCGTCTTTATATATAACCAACGAGTAATACTTGGCCTCTCCGTCTTTATATATAACCAACGAGTAATACTTGGCCTCTCCGTCTTTATATATAACCAACGAGTAATACTTGGCCTCTCCGTCTTTATATATAACCAACGAGTAATACTTGGCCTCTCCGTCTTTATATATAACCAACGAGTAATACTTGGCCTCTCCGTCTTTATATATAACCAACGAGTAATACTTGGCCTCTCCGTCTTTATATATAACCAACGAGTAATACTTGGCCTCTCCGTCTTTATATATAACCAACGAGTAATACTTGGCCTCTCCGTCTTTATATATAACCAACGAGTAATACTTGGCCTCTCCGCCTTTATATATAACCAACGAGTAATACTTGGCCTCTCCGTCTTTATATATAACCAACGAGTAATACTTGGCCTCTCCGTCTTTATATATAACCAACGAGTAATACTTGGCCTCTCCGTCTTTATATATAACCAACGAGTAATACTTAGCCTCTCCGTCTTTATATATAACCAACGAGTAATACTTGGCCTCTCCGTCTTTATATATAACCAACGAGTAATACTTGGCCTCTCCGTCTTTATATATAACCAACGAGTAATACTTGGCCTCTCCGTCTTTATATATAACCAACGAGTATTACTTGGCCTCTCCGTCTTTATATATTCATGTTAAACTTGTGTGGTATAATATTAAGTAATTGTGTGTGTTGTGCCCCGCCAGGATCACCCTACCGCACTCTACTCAACTCAGCCGTCCTTAAGCTCCAGGAAATTGGCAAACTACACGCACTCAAACGCAAGTGGTGGAAGGAGAAACGTGGTGGGGGCACCTGCCAGGTAATGTACCAGTGTGGGGGCACCTGCTAGGTAATGTACCAGGACTCTACACGGGGTGGGGGCGCCTGCCAGGTAATGTACCAGGCCTCTACACGGGGTGGGGGCACCTGCCAGGTAATGTACCAGACCTCTACACGGGGTGGGGGCACCTGCCAGGTAATGTACCAGTGTGGGGGCACCTGCCAGGTAATGTACCAGGGTGGGGGCACCTGCCAGGTAATGTACCAGGACTCTACACGGGGTGGGGGCACCTGCCAGGTAATGTACCAGGACTCTACACGGGCTGGGGGCGCCTGCCAGGTAATGTACCAGGCCTCTACACGGGGTGGGGGCACCTGCCAGGTAATGTACCAGGCCTCTACACGGGGTGGAGGCACCTGCCAGGTAATGTACCAGGCCTCTAAACTTATAGTTTCCCCACCACCCTTCCAAAACCTTTCCTCATGGCAACAGAAATTACCCTGTCCTTAATTTCCTCTACCTCATCAATATCATCCCAGTGTCCAGGTTGGCAGACTGCTATACTGGCTATACACGCACGCATGCACGCACGCTCACAAACACACAAACACATTCTGAGATTAATTGACAAGGTGGACAGAGACAGGATGTTCCAGAGAGGGGACACAGCAACAAGGGAACACAATTGGAAGTTGAAGACTCAGATAAGTCACAGAGATGTTAGGAAGTATTTATTCTGTCATAGAGTTGTCAGGAAGTGGAATAGTCTGGAAAGTGATCTTGTGGAGACAGGATCCATATATAGCTTTAAAAAGAGGTATAAGGCTCATGCAAGAGGGGAGAGTGGACTTAGTGGTGACCAGTGAAGAGGAGGTGCCAGGTTCTATGACTCAACCCCTGTAACAGCAATTAGGTGAGTACACGCACACGCGCACACACACACACACACAGCCAGGAGCTGAGTCTCGACCCCTGCAACCACAATTAGGTGAGTACATACACACACACACACACACACTTATATATATATATATATATATATATATATATATATATATATATATATATATATATATATATATATATGTTCGTGTGAGTGTACTCACCTAGTTGTACTCACCTAGTTGTGGTTGCAGGGGTCGAATCATAGCTCAAGGCTCCGCCTCTTCACTGGCCGCTACTGGGTCACTCTCCCTACCCCATGAGCTTTATCATACCTCTTCTTAAAGCTATGTATGGAACCTGCCTCCACTACATCGCTTCCCAAACTATTCCACTTCCTGACAACTCTGTGACTGAAGAAATACTTCCTAACATCCCTGTGATTCATCTGAGTCTTCAACTTCCAACTGTGTCCCCTTGTTGCTGTGTCCCATCTCTGGAACATTCTGTCTCTGTCCACCTTGTCAATTCCTCTCAGTATCTTATATGTCGTTATCATGTCTTCCCTATCTCTCCTGTCCTCCAGTGTCGTCAGGTCGATTTCCCTTAACCAATCCTCGTAGGACATACCCCTTAGCTCCGTGTGTGTTAGTTAGTTAGTTATCATTTTGTCCTAGGCACATGTCGATTAGACACTAGGCCTGTTGTATGTATGTGTATGTGTGTGTAACGAAACACTTCGAAATGTTTCGGCCCCGCCGGGAATTGAACCCGGGCCCTCCGTGCATGAAGCAAGAGCGCTAGCCACCATGCCATCGTGGCGTGTGTGTGTGTGTGTGTGTGTGTGTGTGTGTGTGTGTGTGTGTGTGTGTGTGTGCGCGGAATGGCTGAACTCCCTTAAAAATTTAACTTTTCCCCCCCAAGAAAAAAATTAAGTATTTATATCTAGCACTTTTTTCATTGACAAGGATATAAAGATTTTTATTTTGGGATCAATACTAACCTAGACACCTCATCTAACTTCCATTTAGCTAACGTATTTTTTAGCTAAATTATGCTATATATGTCATAGGTTAATTTAAATTTATTTACTATTTCTTAAAGTCAATGATATATATTTTTTCGTAATGCTCAGTTTAATTTCCTTTGATTTATGGCAAAAATAAATTTTCATTGGGCTTATTCGACAAAGTGAACCCTTGCCGAATAAGCTAAACTGGACGATTGCTCTAGGCCTTTCGTGTTGCAATTAACACATCATCAGGAGCTTGCAAAATTGCAGAAAAGAGGAGGATGTCCCAGCAAGTACGTTCACAGAGAACCGTCTTCACTGATGATGTGTTGATTGCAACACGAAAGGCCTAGAGGTATCATTCTACTCCCCCTCCCCCCCATGGTTGCTTTGCATCCTGTATCGCTTGGTTTCCGATATTTGCATAATATATAAAATATATTTCACGTGCATCTAAATATTCTGAGTAATTTTAAAACAATTTCACAATTCATTACTTAAACTACGAATAATTTCTCTTCATATTTTAATACAATAATCATAATTTTTAAATTGGTGCGCTGGTAAGCCACAAAGTTTTCTGTCAGATGACCAAAAGCTGCAGTTGTGGGTCACCGAGTAAGACCTGCGTCAGGAAACACTTGTCCTGTTTCCTGACCAATCTTACCTAACCTAACCTCTATACGTATAATATGAATTACGATGTGAGGAAGTAATATTAGTTTGATTTGACAGAAGGAAAAGTCATGTAATATTTGCACTGACTTCCTAAACTAAGGTCATATGTATAGAGCAAAAAGGAGATCTGTGCCAAAGCACTGGAGAATATTACAATTCTTGTTTCAGTACTATCGTGCCTCAGACAAGGACGCAGGTGTGAGCAAATGTTGCCTGGCTAACTCTTGCCTACCTGGCTAGTTTTTTAAACACAATATTTTATGCCATGAAATGAAAAAAAATATAAAGATATGAGATCCAGTATACATCCAGTTTCGTATGAGCATTAACTAACGTGATGAGCAAGCATACATGCACGGGTTCAGCCCACTCCCTCATCCCTGTGATGAGGAAGCATTCATACACGGGTTCAGCCCACTCCCTCATCCCTGTGATGAGGAAGCATTCAGACACGGGTTCAGCCCACTCCCTCATCCCTGTGATGAAGAAGCATTCATACACGGGTTCAGCCCACTCCCTCATCCATATGATGAGGAAGCATTCATACACGGGTTCAGCCCACTCCCTCATCCCTGTGATGAGGAAGCATTCAGACACGGGTTCAGCCCTCTCCCTCATCCCTGTGATGAAGAAGCATTCATACAAGGGTTCAGCCCACTCCCTCATCCCTATGATGAGGAAGCATTCATACACGGGTTCAGCCCACTCCCTCATCCCTGTGATGAGGAAGCATTCATACACGGGTTCAACCCACTCCCTCATCCCTGTGATGAGGAAGCATTCAGACACGGGTTCAACCCACTCCCTCATCCCTGTGATGAGGAAGCATTCAGACACGGGTTCAACCCACTCCCTCATCCCTGTGATGAGGAAGCATTCAGACACGGGTTCAGCCCTCTCCCTCATCCCTGTGATGAGGAAGCATTCATACACGGGTTCAGCCCACTCCCTCATCCCTGTGATGAGGAAGCATTCATACACGGGTTCAGCCCACTCCCTCATCCCTGTGATGAGGAAGCATACATACACGGGTTCAGCCCACTCCCTCATCCCTGTGATGAGGAAGTATTCATACACGGGTTCAGCCCACTCCCTCATCCCTGTGATGAGGAAGTATTCATACACGGGTTCAGCCCACTCCCTCATCCCTGCCAACCAAACTCTCCCCCACACTATTTTTTTATGTAGTTTATACGAAAGAGAAACAGAGGAAGGAGGACTGAAATAATGATAAAGAAAGATGAGAGACAAGGAAGTATCAGGCTCATTTATCCCTTTTCCGGAATGGATAAATGAGCAGAGAAGAAGACGATGATGATCCCTGAAACAACACACAGCGTCGCAGCTCATTATTTCCAGGAGAGAAACAACATTAAACACTTAAACAGAGAACTGATATCTTAAGTATCTGTCTCAGCAGCTGAATATCGATGAGGGTGAATACTGTGTCACATACTGGGTCTTCGTATGATTCCTGTGAAATCTCCCACAAGCGGTTACTGTATAATTTCATTATATAATATAACAATATACTGTGGTGAGAGTATAAGGATATGAAGGGGAAAGCATAATATAGGTAAAGTGTGAGAAAACACTTTCTTTTCAAAGAAACACCATTTTAAAAGGATAATTAATTTTACGCTTCTTTGTGACTCCCAGGTATTCACCATTACCCACAATTTCCAGTATTCACTGGTTGGTACCATTTAATTTCATGAGTAAAGTAATTAAGAGAAAGACTCTTGGTGAGTCAGGCAAAGAGATGTGAGGAAGCAGGAAGAGGAGACACTGTATTCTCCATGGTCTCCTAGTTGCTTGTACTCTGTTGTTTTATTTCCTAGGTCGTCTTCCAGCACCATACAGGCACTATTAATTCCTTGGTAATAATGTGTCTTTTTTCTAATTACGCGTAACTTAAATCCGTTTCTGTCTTACTAGTCAATGAACAGAACACCAAACACGGCGGGTTTTATCATATTGTTGGGTATTAAAATGGATTACCCTATTATAACCTCGTTTTTAACCCTACCAAGAGACGCTGGGAATGTTGCCTTCCTTACAGCCTCGTCTCAGAGACCAGTAATAAATCAGTGTTACTCCGACTTTAATAAAGAACTAATATGGAGGTTTATAAAGAAGAATTACTGGAAAATCTTCACATCATAGTTGTTACTGAGGCAAAATTCTAAGACATTAGATAAAATGCTGAATCACCGAAGTTGGTATAGAAAACTGATGATCATTAACCGCTGAACATTTCATGAACAGCAAATCTGAATACGGGATTTCATCGACTATATAGCAGATAATCTTGTATAAGTAACCAAATAGACAAAATTAATCCTGTTACTGATATATAATATACTATGAAACAAAAGGTGGACGAGAAGGATGTAAACAAAAACAAGGTAGTAAATTAGACATTGTAAAAAGGAAGGAGAAATAACAGCCAGACAAAACTACTGATGCAAAAGATTGTTAAGAATAAGACGGTGGGGTGACGGACCCTCGACTCTCAGGGTTGAAGTAAATATCAAGAGCAAAAATGTACTAGAAATATACAAAAGGACTCATTATCGTTTGCATAAATGTCGTGTTTTTTCTTGTATGGCTGTGAAGAAATTTTTGTTCAGTTCTGGTCTTTGATGTATTATTTACAAGCGAACATTCATTTTCTCGTCTTACTTTTCCTCATTTATTTCTAGTTCTCTTACTTATTTCCATCTTTTCTGCATTTTGATTTGTTGTATTTTTTTTCTTCAAGGCCTAATATAAATTATTTGCATTCCTGATTACGTTTTTTTTTTTAATATCTTTATACTCCTTTAAACCTTTCTTTTTCCTCTTTGCACTTTGACCCTATTTCGTCTCTTCTTCTAGTACAGCGTCGCCTCTCACTCCCCTCTACAAATACGTTTCTCACTTTCTCTATTCACATTTACATCAAGTACTCAAAAGTTAGGATCACAGGATCACTTACACCGAAGTAACTTCAACTGAGTCACATTCATTTTGTGTGCAGACCAAGTCAGATCTTACATTCCCACCTCTCACCCTCTCGTCCCTTCCTTCACGTACTGGCCCAGGTAATTGTTTATTAATGATTCCTTTCGTTTTGCTCTCCATGTTGCTTTTTTCTGTTTGTTCTCTTATTTTGATCATACTCCTTTTTTTTGGCTTCTGTTGTTTGGTGGTTAATTATCAGTTACTACGACTATTACTTTATTTTCATCGGACATAACATTATAAATAAATAATCCTTGAAACTCCAAGTTTCCACACATTCCAAGTTTCTAAAGATTTGCTTCAGAATATCATTGCTACTCTACCTCCTCTTTGGTTTTCCCTTTCCTTTCTTATTATTTGGGAGCCCTTGGGGAATACTAACCTTTTTTTATTGCGAAGACTTTCGTCTTTGTAACAGCTGACAGAAGCTGTTAGTTTATGCTACAGCTTGGGATGGTTAGAGAGGTTGTTTTGGATAGTGGGAGGTGCTTAAAATAACAGAGCATGTTATTAGAGGCAAGGAGAGCCTAGTAACTGTAGGGAACTGATATGAGGTACTGGCAAGGAGAGCCTAGTAACTGTAGGGTACTGATATGAGGTACTGGCAAGGAGAGCCTAGTAACTGTAGGGTACTGATATGAGGTACTGGCAAGGAGAGCCTAGTAACTGTAGGGAACTGATATGAGGTACTGGCAAGGAGAGCCTAGTAACTGTTGGGAACTGATATGAGGTACTGGCAAGGAGAGCCTAGTAACTGTAGGGAACTGATATGAGGTACTGGCAAGGAGAGCCTAGTAACTGTAGGGAACTGATATGAGGTACTGGCAAGGAGAGCCTAGTAACTGTAGGGAACTGATATGAGGTACTGGCAAGGAGAGCCTAGTAACTGTAGGGAACTGATATGAGGTACTGGCAAGGAGAGTCTAGTAGCTGTAGGGTACTGGTATGAGGTACTGGCAAGGAGAGCCTAGTAACTGTAGGGAACTGATATGAGGTACTGGCAAGGAGAGCCTAGTAACTGTAGGCAACTGATATGAGGTACTGGCAAGGAGAGCCTAGTAACTGTAGGGTACTGATATGAGGTACTGGCAAGGAGAGCCTAGTAACTGTAGGGAACTGATATGAGGTACTGGCAAGGAGAGCCTAGTAACTGTAGGGAACTGATATGAGGTACTGGCAAGGAGAGCCTAGTAACTGTAGGGAACTGATATGAGGTACTGGCAAGGAGAGCCTAGTAACTGTAGGGAACTGATATGAGGTACTGGCAAGGAGAGTCTAGTAGCTGTAGGGTACTGGTATGAGGTACTGGCAAGGAGAGCCTAGTAGCTGTAGGGAACTGATATGAGGTACTGGCAAGGAGAGCCTAGTAACTGTAGGGTACTGGTATGAGGTACTGGCAAGGAGAGCCTAGTAACTGTAGGGTACTGATATGAGGTACTGGCAAGGAGAGCCTAGTAACTGTAGGGTACTGGTATGAGGTACTGGCAAGGAGAGCCTAGTAACTGTAGGGAACTGATATGAGGTACTGGCAAGGAGAGCCTAGTAACTGTAGGGTACTGGTATGAGGTACTGGCAAGGAGAGCCTAGTAACTGTAGGGTACTGGTATGAGGTACTGGGATAGGAAAGTATGCAATAGTTTACCACTCTCCAACATCCTTGGATGTCGTTGTCTCTGTAACGGCTGAATTTAGCTTAATATTAAACTAGAGTTGCATTCTCTACGCATTAATTTAAACATAAGTTAACTTAGAGAATGTGTATGATAAGATGATGTGCATGTTGATGTTGCGAGTTCTTAATTTATACGATCCTTGAACCTCGTGTCTTCTTTCACCAAGTTCAACTTCCCCTCCACCAAAATGTCTTAAATATTACATTAGAACCTTTATTAACCTATCATTTTCATAACTTACTAAATCATTTTCATAACTTACCTCATTTCCCATAAGGGGATAATTATATATTTTTAAGCACGTTTTGCAAAGATCCTGTAAACAAATCTATTAGTTAGTATATTCGAGGCTTAGGAAACTTTTTAATCTGTTATATAGTTTAAGAAAATTTAAATTTAAAAATGAAGCTGAAACAGATATTTTAATTATTAACATAAAAAAAATAACCCAGTTTACAACGAATCACTTTCTCTTGGTAAAACCTAATTTATTTTGTAAAAAAAAAGTATATATGTATAGTTTATTTTCGTTTTAACCCAACTGAAGATTTTACGGCACAACTTTCTAATTTAGTTTTCTCTCCCTTTTCCCAGGACGATGAATCTAAGAGTTCTTCGAAAGCGAACGAACTTGGTGTGAACAACGTAGGTGGCGTCTTCGTGGTGCTCCTCGCTGGTATGGGTCTCGCCTCTGTCGTCGCTGTCTGTGAGTTTGTCTGGAAATCAAGAAAACTGGCTACTGAGGAGCAGGTGAGTACCTCTGCCTTCCTGAGTGCATTCTGACCATCCAAGCAGAGTACCTCTGCCTTCCTGAGTGCATTCTGACCTTCCAAGCAGAATACCTCTGCCTTCCTGAGTGCATTCTGACCATCCAAGCAGAATACACAACAGCCTCTCACAAGTTTATGTTCATTACTTTTGTCTTTTCTGACCCAAGCTCAACGGGAATTTATTTATTACGAAACATTTACAAAAAAAAAAAAACTCATTCTCATTTAGTCAATGATCTTTAATGAGTTAAAAGTTACGAGGTGTTACTAGGTTAATAACCTATCGCTGGAAAGGTTCAAAGCCACGAGGTGTTACTAGGTTAATAACCTATCGCTGGAAAGGTTCAAAGCCACGAGGTGTTACTAGGTTAATAACCAATCGCTGGAAAGGTTCAAAGCCACGAGGTGTTACTTAAAGTAAGCAAGTCTTCAACTCATGGATTATTCTGTGCAGAGGTTGTTTCAATAATAAGTGAAGGATAAATGAAGTTGGGATTAGATAATGCTGAAAATTAACATAACAATTGGTACAGTAGGATAAAATCTCTTTTAAATACATAAATAGTCAGCATCAATGGAAGCTCTAAGCGAGGAGGGCAGTATTTAATAATAATAATAATATTTTTATTTCATTGCAAGTTTACATCGATATTTTGTAATTCAGGTCTATATCTCCAGTCCACTCAATCATAGACAGGCTTGAGAGTCATTAAAACAGTAATAAGCATACAATACGGAACCATATTTGTTACTAAGCAGCAATCAGGGAGTGCGGGCAGTTAACTGTTAGCAAGACTACGTGTGCACTACAAAAGTAATTAGCTAGCAGGTTCAACAATACCTTAGATAAGGAAATGGTGCATACTAGAACATAAGATAGAAATACTTTAACAGCCCACAGGTCTAACAGCTGAGTTGAAGTTAGGAGGGTAGTAACGTCAGGTGCATATGCGCGGAAGATACCTACCTAACACCCATACTCATGGAGCAGGGAGAGAGAGACCTAGTAGCAATCAGTGAAGAGGCGGGGCCAGGAGCCATGAATCGAAGCCTGCAACCACAAATATGTTAATACAAATAGGTGGATACACACACACACATACATACATGGACAGGCTGCAGGACTGGTCCAGGAATTGGCTCCTGGAGTTCAACCCCACCAAGTGCAAAGTCATGAAGATTGGGGAAGGGTAAAGAAGACCGCAGACGGAGTACAGTCTATGGGCCCAGAGACTACATACCTCACTCAAGGAAAAAGATCTTGGGGTGAGTATAACACCAGGTACATCTCCTGAGGCGCACATCAACCAAATAACTGCTGCAGCATACGGGCGCCTAGCAAACCTAAGAACAGCATTTCGACATCTTAACAAGGAATCGTTCAGAACCCTGTACACTGTGTACGTTAGGCCCATACTGGAGTACACGGCACCAGTTTGGAACACGACTATTCCCGGAGCTAAGGGGTATGTCCTACGAGGAGAGGTTAAAGGAAATCGACCTGACGACATTGGAGGACAGGAGAGTAAGGGGACACATGATAACGACATATAAAATAATGAGAGGAAAACACCCAGGTTCCTGTTTTACTGACAAGTGAACATGGACAGCAGGTGTTTTAAGGGAACACTTCCTAATGTTTCCACCCGTACCGGGGATCAAACCACGGACCTCAGTGTGTGAGCTGGGTGCACCAGCAATCGAGCTTCGGGACACCATAGCTCGATTGCTGGTGCAATCCAGAGATGGAACACAGCAGCAAGGGGGCACAGCTGGAAGTTGAAGACTCAGATGAATCACAGGGATGTTAGGAAGTATTTCTTCAGTCACAGAGTGGTCAGGAAGTGGAATAGCTTGGGAAGTGATGTAGTGGAGGCAGGATCCATTCATAGCTTTTAGAAGAGGTATGATAAGGCTCATGGCGAAGGGAGAGAGACCCAGTAGAGGCCAGTGAAGAGGCGGCGCCAGGAGCTATGACTCAGACCCCTGCAACCACAACTAGGTGAGTACAACTAGGTGAGTACATGTACAGACAGGAACCAGAGCCGCAGAGGGAAAGGCAATGGGAGGAGGAGAGGGCAAAGGCAATGTTTATTCATGGGCTGCAGGAGAGCGAGGGAAGGACACACACTGAAAGACGGCAGGCAGAAAGAAATCAGATTTAGAACATCCTCAAAGAAATAGGTGAAGAAGACATGTCCGAGATTGTAAATTTTCAGAGAATAGGGGGGTACTCGAGGGGGAGAAATCGACTGCTCAAACTGATTCTCAGGACAGAAACAGTGTGGGACAGAATCCTCCAAGAGAAACCACGATTGAAGGAAACGGAAGAATACAAGAGGGTGTTCCTAGACTGGGATAGAACAAAAACAGAACGACAGCAGCTGAGGGAGATGACACAAAGCCGAAAGGAGCTAGGAGGAGAGACAAGGACAGAATCAGCAGAGGACAACCAGAGCAGGGCAGAGCAACAAGAGCAAGCACACACAGAACCATCCCCAACACCCAACAACCAAGCACACTATCCCAACACAAACTACAACCCACACTCAGCCCCCACCCAACACTCCACTATAGAATCCCACAGTACACCGCCAGGTCCCCTACCCTCACAGACCCCCCAAAACACAGTGTTAGAGAGGCAACTGAAGGTATGGTACACCAATTCTGATGTAATAACAAATGAGTGGGAAGAGTGGCACGAAAGAGTCAAAGAGGCATCACCGGACATAATAGCTCTCACAGAAACCAAGCTCACAGGCATGATAACAGATGCCATCTTTCCAATGGGATACCAGATCCTGAGGAAAGACAGAGGGAACAGAGGGGGTGGAGGAGTGGCAATGCTGAACAAAAACCGATGGGATTTTGACGAGCTGGAGAGAGGAGACAGAGGAGAAGCAAGAGATTACATAGTAGAAATGCTACAGTCTGGAGGTCCCAAGGTGGTAATTGCAGTGATGTATAACCCACCACAGAACAGCAGGAGGCCAAGGCAAGAATATGATGAGAGTAATAGAGCGATGGTTGACACACTGGCTGAAGTAGCCAGAAGGGCTCATGCGAGCAGGGCAAAGCTACTGATCATGGGTGACTTCAACCACAAGGAAATAGACTGGGAGAACTTGGAGCCACATGGGGGCCAAGATACATGGAGGGCTAAGATGATGGAGGTGGTACTGGAAAACTTCATGTACCAACACGTAAGGGATACTACCAGGGAGAGAGGAGAGGATGAACCAGCGAGATTGGACCTAGTATTCACCTTAAGTAGTGCGGATATTGAGGACATCACACATGAAAGAACCCTCGGGGCCAGTGATCATATGGTTTTAAGCTTTGATTACACAGTAGAGTTATAAGTGGAGGGAGAGGCAGATAGGGCCAGAAGAATGAAGCCAAACTACAAGAAAGGGGACTACGCGGGTATGAAGAACTTCCTAAATGGGGTTCAGTGGAACAGAGAACTGGAAGTGAAATCAGAAAACGAGATGATGGAATATGTGACAACAATATGCAAGGAAGCTGAGGAGAGGTTTGTACCCAAGGGAAACAGAAACAACGAAAAAGCTAGGATGAGCCCGTGTTTCACCCAAAGGTGCAGGGAGGCCAAAACCACGTGTGCTAGGGAATGGAAGAAGTATAGAAGGCAAAGGACCCAGGAAAATAAGGAGAGCAGTCGTAGAGCCAGAAACGAATATGTACAGGTAAGAAGGGAGGCCCAACGACAGTACGAGAATGACATAGCAGGAAAAGCCAAATCTGACCCGAAACTGTTGTACAGCCACATCAGGAGGAGAACAACAGTCAAGAACCAGGTGATCAGGCTAAGGAAGGAAGGAGGAGAGATCACAAGAAATGACCACGAAGTGAGTGAGGAACTCAACAGGAGATTCAAAGAAGTGTTCACCGAGGAGACAGAAGGGACTCCAGAAAGACAGAGAGGAGGGGTACACCACCAAGTGTTGGACACAATACATGCAACCGAGGAAGAAGTGAAGAGGCTGCTGAGTGAGATAGATACCTCAAAGGCGATGGGGCCGGATCACATCTCTCCATGGGTCCTGAGAGAGGGAGCTGAGGTGCTATGTGTACCCCTAACAACAATATTCAACACATCTATCGAAACAGGGAGTCTACCTGAGGTATGGAAGACAGCAAATGTAGTCCCAATCTTTAAAAAAGGAGACAGACATGAAGCACTTAACTACAGACCAGTGTCACTGACATGTATAGTATGGAGAAGATTATCAGGAGAAGAGTGGTGGAACACCTAGAAAGGAATAAGCTTATCTACGGCAGTCAACACGGTTTCAGGGACGGGAAATCCTGTGCCACAAACCTACTGGAGTTTTATGACAGGGTGACAGCAGTAAGACAAGAGAGAGAGGGGTGGGTAGATTGCATTTTCTTGGACTGTAAGAAGGCATTTGACACGGTTCCACACAAGAGATTAGTGCAAAAGCTGGAGGACCAGGCAGGGATAACAGGGAAGGCACTCCAATGGATCAGGGAATACCTGTCAGGAAGACAGCAGCGAGTCATGGTTCGTGGCGAGGTGTCAGAGTGGGCGTCTGTGACGAGTGGGGTTCCACAGGGGTCAGTCCTAGGACCCGTGCTGTTTCTGGTATTTATGAATGACATGACGGAAGGAATAACCTCCGAAGTGTCCCTGTTTGCAGATGATGTGAAGTTGATGAGAAGGATTAAATCGGACGAAGACCAGGCAGAGCTACAAAGGGATCTGGACAGGCTGTAGGACTGGTCCAGGAATTGGCTTCTGGAGTTCAACCCCACCAAGTACAAAGTCATGAAGATTGGGGAAGGGCAAAGAAGACCGCAGACGGAGTACAGTCTAGGGGGCCAGAGACTACAAACCTCACCCAAGGAAAAAGATCTTGGGGTGAGTATAACAACAGGCACATCTGAGGCGCACATCAACCAAATAACTGCTGCAGCATACGGGCGCCTAGCAAACCTAAGAACATCATTTCGACATCTTAATAAGGAGTCGTTCAGAACCCTGTACACTGTGTACGTTAGGCCCATGGAAATAAATGGTATACGTTAGGCTCATACTGGAGTACGCAGCACCAGTTTGGAACCCACACCTAGCCAAGCACATAAAGAAACTAGAGAAAGTGCAAAGGTTTGCAACACGACTAGTCCTGGAGCTAAGGGGTATGTCCTACGAGGAGAGGTTAAGGGAAATCGACCTGACGACATTGGAGGACAGGGAGTAAGGGGACATGATAACGACATATAAAATACTGAGAGGAATTGACAAGGTGGACAGAGACAGAATGTTCCAGAGATGGGACACAGCAACAAGGGGGCACAGCTGGAAGTTGAAGACTGAGATGAATCACAGGGATGTTAGGAAGTATTTCTTCAGTCACAGAGTGGTCGGGAAGTGAAATTGTTTTGGAAGTGATGTAGTGGAGGCAGGATCCATTCATAGCTTTAAGAAGAAGTATGATAAGGCTCATTGCGAAGGGAGAGAGACCCAGTAGCGGCCAGTGAAGAGGCGGGGCCAGGAGCTATGAATCGACCCCTGCAACCACAACTGGGTGAGTACAACTCACATTGAATATGTGCATGCACAAACACACACAATATAGGAGTGTATACAAGCCACACGCATACATGTGCATACTCACATAAAAAAACCATTACACAGGTAATCACCAAATGTAAATACAAACTGACCCACCACACACACTCACAGAGAATGCACGACCTAACCCACACAACAAAACTCTCATACCCACTCGCAATGAATACGTGTACACACGCACACACACATACAACACACACACACACACACACACTCGGATGCACACACAGATACACACACAGATACAAAGAAGCGAGGATACCAGGGATGGATGGGCTGAGAACGAAGAAATGGCAGAAAAGATCAAGAGCACAATGAAATGGAAGTGGGAAAAAAGGGTAAGCAAGTTTTGCAACACAATGATGGAGAAAATACCTACAGAGAGCAAGAAGTGGGAGTCATGAGCTATTGCTGATGAGGCAAGGATGCAGAGACTGGCAGAGGAACTGGAAGTACTCAAATGAAATATAGAGATGAGGACCAATAGGAGCAAGGTGCTGAGTGTAGGAACATCATCACACAGTGAGGGAACTGAAGGACAGGAAGGTGCAAAGAAGTCCCTGGAGGAAACGAAATCAGGTCACTGGTACATCTGGAAGACATTAAGGGAAACAACCAAAGAGATACTTAAATCGGACCAAGAGATATAGAGGGAAATGAAATGGGATGAGGAGAGGTAGAGGTCGCTTATTATTCATGAGCTCCATGAGGCAGAACGGAAGACCTATGATGAAAGAAGAAACTGGGAGGAAAAAGAGATTGAGAGCATCATATTGATAACGGGCAAGAACATGACCGAACTGACAAATTTTCAAAGACTTATGTGGTATTTGAGGGAAAAGAACCGCCCAGTCAAATTGACAATCAAGACAGAAATGGTACAAAATAAGATCCTGAAGCAGAAACCGTTGTTAAAGGGTTCCCCAAAACACCAACACATGTACCTCAACGATGAGAGAACACAAATAGAAAAAGAACAACTGTGAGAAAGAGTTAGAAGGCGCCAGAGGCAGGTAGGTACTGACAGAGAAGAGTGCAGCCTCGGGAGGAACAAGAAGCCCAGCCACCCTCAGAAGCATCTGCAGCACCCCCTCAACCTCTACCACCCCACATCAACCAAACACAATAACCAGAACCAAGCCACATTTCACACTCACAATCCCCCCCAACAGCATGAAAACCACCACAACAGCAGCATACCATAATATTCAGACCTGCCTACCACACCATCAGCCTTCACCAACCCCTCCCTCCCCCAGAATACAGATCTAGAAAGGAAGCTAAATGTATGGTACACCAACACAGATGGAATAACAAAGAAGAGTGAGAAGTGGCAAGAAAGAATCTCCGGACATCATAGCACTCACAGAGACAAAGCTATCGGGGGTGATAACAGGTGCGAGTTTCGTGTCTGGATATCAGATCGTGACTAAAGACAGGAGGAACAGAGAGAGAGGAAGAGGAGTTGCACTGCTCATCAAAACCAAAGAAGTTTTGAGGAGATGGTAAGACTAGTCAGAGGTTTTATGGATAACTACATAATGCGAACTATTCAAACTGGGGGTCCGAAAGTATTAATAACAGTGATGTACAAAAAGCCAATGAACAACAGGAGACAAAAACAAGAATATGATGAGAGCAAGAGAGCACTGGTGGACAGAAGGGTCCACATGAGCAAGGTAAATTTACTTATCATGGGGGATTTAAACCATAAGGAGACTGGGAAAATGTGGAGCCACATGGGGGACCAGAGACATGGAGGGTCAAGATGCTGGAGGCGATACTTAAAAACTTCACATACATAAAAACTTCATATGTTAGTGACTCTACCAGAGAGAGAAAGAGAGAGAGAGGACGATGAACCAGCAAGGCTGGACCTCCTACTCATTTTGAACAGTTCAGACATAGTGGATGGCATACAAGAGAGGCCCCTAGTCCTAAGTTGCGAATTCATAGTAGAATTAACAATGGAGAGTGAAGCAGTATGAGAAGGATGGGAGAAGACAAACTTCAGAAAAAGGAACTACACAGATATGAGGCAATTCCTGCCTGAGGTGCAGAGGGTAAGAGAGATGGAAGGAAAGACAGTAAGCGAAATGATGGAACATGTGACCACAAAGTGCAATGAGACAGACGAAGAAGTTCGTGCCAATGGTAAACAGACACAACGGGAAGACCAAAGAGAGCCCATAGATTACCCGGAGGTGTAGAAAGGCCAAAACCAGGTGTGTTAGTGTATGGAAAAATTATAGAAGGTAAAGAAGTCAAGTAAACAGCGAATTGAGCCGAAGAGCCAGAAATGAATATGCATGGATGAGCAGAGAGACCCAGCTTCAGTACGAGAATGACATAGCATCAAAAGCCAAATCTGGCCCATGTTATGCAACAACATAAGGAGGAAAACAACACTCAAGGACCACGTAATTAGGCTGAAGAAGGAGGTGAACTCAAAGAGAATAACCACGAAGTATGTGAAGAGCTCTGCTCACGATTCAGGGAGGTATTCACAGTAGAGACAGAGAGGCTTCCAACACATCGAGATGGTAGGGTGCACCAATAAGTTCTGGACACACTGCACAAAACTGAGGAAGAGGAAAAGAAACTGCTAGGGAAACTAGATACCTCGAAGGTGGTGAGCCCAGATAATATTTCTCCTTGGGTTCTGAGAGAGGGCGCAGATGCACTGTGTGTGCTCCTAACAACAGTCTTCAGTAAATCTATGGAAATACGGCAAATAACTGAGTTGTTGAAGACAGCAAAAATAGTCCCGATTTTTAAGAAAGAATATAGACAGGCAGCACTAAACTAATGACTAGTGACATGTATAGTATGTGAAGTCATGGTGAAGATTATCAGAAGAGTAATGGAGCATCTTGAAAGGAATGGGCTCCTACATGACAACAGCATTGCTTCAGGGAAGGGAAATCCTACGCCACAAACCTACTGGAGTTCTACGACAAAATAACAAAAGTAAGACAGGAGAGAGAGGGATGGGTAGACTGCATATTCCAGGACTACAATAAGGCTTTCGACACAGTACCACACAAAAGGCTGGATGAAAAGCTAGAGGAGGAGGTAAGAATAGCAGTGAAAGCACTGCAATGCGTCAGGGAATACCTGACAGGAAGGAAACAACGTGTATTGGTGCGTGACGAAGCATCAGAGTGGGTACATGTGTCGAGCGGGATTCCACAAGGGTCATTCCTAGGTACTTTGCTGTTTCTTGTATATGTGAATGACATGACGAAAGGGTGTCCCTGTTCTCAGACGATATGAAACTAATGAGGAGAATACAAGCGGACGAGGATCAGGTAAGACTACAATTGGATCTGGACGGGCTGCAAGCCTGGTCCATCACATAGCTCCTAGAATTTAACCCGACCAAGGGCAACGTTATGAAGACTGCAGACGGAATACAGGCTAGGAGGTTAAAGGCTGCAAACCACACTCAAGGAAAATGATCTTGGGGTCAGCATCATACCGAGTACATCTGAGGTGCACATCAGCTAAATAACCGAAGCAGCATATGGGCACCTGGCAAACCTAAAAATTGCATCTTCACATCTAAGTACTGAGACATTCACAACACTGTGTAAGTCTGGCTCATATTAGAATATGCAGCACCAGTATGAAATTCATACATGGTCAAACATGTCAAGAAATTAGGGAAAGTGCCAATGTTTGCAACAAGATTAGATCTAGTTAGATCTTCCATAAAAAAAAAAACTAGGGCAAAAATGAAGCACCTTGGATCAGGCAATGCAGGGATTTACACAATACCCTGTGGAGGCTGTGACAGAATATACGTAGATGAAAAAGGAAGAACTCAAAACACGTCTCAATGAACACGTTAATGCATGTAAGAACGATAACTTGAACACCTGAGTACAACACCGGAATTCCGCCAATCGCCTCATGAAATTCAACGATGCCCGACTAATGATTAAAGAACCTAATTTCCATAGACGTAAATGCCTTGAATCATCATTAATCGCTATTTTTAACACAGTTAATCAAAATAAAGGGAACATCATCATCTTTGAAGTATTAGCAGGAGTACTCATCAAAACAATAAACCCTGCCATCACATAGTTGCTGCTGATGATACTACTACTAGTAGTACTATGACTATTACTACTGTTACTACCACAAATATTACGACTACTACTACCACAAGTATTACAACTACTACTACTTCTAGTATTACTACAACGATTATATTGTGCCTTACACGTCACTCTAATGGCTATATATACCCCTCAATGTCCGTGTATTGTTTGTAATGGCTTGACAAAGCTCTTAGAGAGCGAAACGTTACCAAATTAAAACGTCGCATTAGTTGCACTTGTGTACTTTTACTTAATAAGATTAATCCCGAAACTAATGGGTATGTCTTACGACGAAAGGTTCAGGGGACTCATCTTGACGACACTGGAAGACAGGAGGGACAAGGAGGACATGATAAAGACGTATAAAATGCTGTGAGGAATTGACAAGGTGGACAGGGCCAGAATGTTTCAGAGATGGGACACAGGAACAAGGCGATACAGCTGGAAGTTAACAACTCAGATGAGTCATAGTGATGTTAGGAAGTATTTGTTCAGCCTTAGAGTTGTCAAGAATTCGAACAATCTGGAGAGTAAAACAGTTGAGGCAGGATCCATACATAACTTAAAGATGGGGTACGATAAGGCTCTTCTAGCAGGGAGAGAGTGAACCTAGTAGCTACTAGCGAAGAGGCAGGACCAAGAGCTATGACTCGACCCCTGCAACCACAAAGAGGTGAGTACAAATAGGTGAGTACACACACACCTCATCTGGCTCTTCCCTCCAGCCAGAGTAGCACTTGATCTGACCCACAATACATGTACTCATTTGTGTCCTTTTCTGTATTAGATTGAAGAATCTAATTATTTGATTATTGATTGTCACCTCTGAGAGAAGAGAGAGAGAGAGGAGAGAGATTTCTACGAATACATACAAATATAACACAATCATCCAACGAAACATTACTATTTTTTTTTTTAATTTATTCTCCTTTGGTTTCAACCCTGAAGATTATTGGAGGATCAATAAAGTAGCAAATAATCTATTTACCACCAGTCAAGAATACTTTCAACCCTAATATACCAATTAAAGAAAGATTTCAGTGTTTGTAGACAGAGAAACTATACCTCTTAGTGCAAATTTCACGTACATAATTAATATCAAGTCCTTAACTTAGAGGTCATCTGCTATTCATCGCTTCGATTACAATACTGTTTGTGTAAGCACACGATTTCGTTCATTACCAAATACATCGAAGAATTACTATATGTTTTAGTCGGCCATAATTCGTCTCAACTTCCGTGTGGCCAACTGTACCACCATTCCCTTAGTAATTGGTCCCATCAGAATAAATGAGTAAGTTCATTAATTTAATTAATGCATATCACTCTAACAAGTATCAACACTAAATATTACCAGAATGCAGGTCAGGAGACACAGCCGTCAGACACACACACTCATCAAGTCCAGGTTGTGTTTAGTGTGAGACAACTTCTAACCTTCTAGCAATCCTAAGTTAAGGCTGGATTACTTAGAATTCAGGAATACTTTGCGTAGCACCCTTGAACACACAAAACCAACAAACAATCGCAGTCGTTTGCTTAAGTAAAGCTTTAAGTTTACCTTTATACAAATATAAGAATTATAAGAAATATAAGAATATGAAATTTGAAAGAACATCAGATATATGGATAAGTATTTTAATTAACCCCCCCCCCAAAAAAAAAAAAGTAGTAAAATATTGAGTTTTTGCATTTTGCTTTGACTCTTTAGGGTTAAGGAAAGTAGTTAGTTGAAATTAAATATTACATTCAATGTAATAAGTAAGCTTATATAATGATGAATCAAATTTTCTCATATTGATCACAATGATGGTCAGTCATACTATAGTCACATGTGTACAGCAGTGCCGTGAACACAATGTGAATAATTCCTTGCAGAATAGTTAGATGCAGAAGGAGACTGTCAGTCTGACAACCTTTGATGGAGGAAGGAACAGAAACGTCAACAAGAAGTAATACTCATTTACTGGGATGTAACTCTCTTTTGTGTTGCTCCATCTCCCTCTACTGCACCTTATAGCTGTATCTACAGTGACAAATATCTCTTAAATCTGAACCTCGTAGTGACGTTCCTGTACAATAGTCGAACACAGTAACTTCATTCTCCTATGGCTGTACATAAAGATTCACCTTCAGGTCAGTCTATTAGGAAGATCTCACAGTAACTGTTACATGGCTGCACAAAACAGTGATTCCTATGTACAGTTGCTGCATCTCTCAGTGACACCTAAGTGCAATTCCTGCACCTCTCAGTGACACCTAATTGCAATTCCTGCACCACTCAGTGACACCTAATTGCAATTCCTGCACCTCTCAGTGACACCTAAGTGCAATTTCTCCACCTCTCAGTGATTACTATTTCATACGGCCGCACCTCACAGTCATTCCTATGGCTAAGCCTCACATAAGTGAATTATATAGCCTACATCTGCAGTATAGTCCTATCCCAATGATCATTTCTTTCAGGCTGATGATAAATTAACTATAACATCAAAAACGTTAATGCGAACTTATAAATCGCCTAAAACTAATCCCTCAGTTCGGAAAAACTCCAAAAACTGAAAATTTCGATTCGTCTTTACAATGCCCTTAGAGTACATACTGAAGACAATCTCCGGATGTAATATCATGTATATTTACTGCCACTAATTTTTGAAAGCATATCTCTTGTTCATACTAAGAAGTTGCCACTGTACAGCTCACACTATTACATAAAAATAATTATAGATGTTCCCAATATTTTAAAGAAATATCTCGATGAATTAATTTAAAATTTCACTTAAAATCTTAATACGCAATGACGAAACCAAGCAAGTGTTGGACTTTTTTCTTTTGTTAATATCAGAAACACTTTAATGAAATGCAAGCGCTCGATTTTTAGTGTAATAATTTTTAGCCTATAACAAAAGTCCGGCTGAAGCTCACTTGACCTTAACAACCTTTAAAGAAAGTAAAAAAAAAAAAAACCAGAAATCCTTCACTTTTCATTATGTCCGTAGTCCTCATGGATATTCAGACAATACAGACATCCGACAAGCACTTACCAATTTACTATCCCCAGGCTTCCGTTTGGACAGAAATGAGCAAGGAACTCAAGTTCGCCTTCTCCTGTGATGGATCTTCTAAGTCAGTGAGAAAGAAACCACCTGACCAAGAGAACGGACCTTCCTTCTTCACTATGAACACTTTCACTACGTCACAGTATTCCGTCCCATCCAAGGATCCTGTCTCATGACAGCAGCAGGTAGGTCGCCCTTCTCGCTGAGTACTGGAGGCTAGCTAGCTGACTGGCTAAGTCCCTCTCATTACCTTGCATGTCGAGGTTGCCTGATTCTACCTGTTAAAAAATCAATTATTCAGTTGTGGCTACGGAGGTTGAAGACTTCCACAATAAATAATAATAATAATAAGGCTGCATCACGACAAGTTCCCTGGCCTAAGTCGCTACAAAATAAATGCTTCTGGCGCCAACTCACGTTACCTGATGTTACTTACAAAGTCGCCTTACTCCTCACTCGTTAATTAAGCAACCTTTATTTCCAGTATTACTTTGAGAATCACAATTTTATTTAGATTCCCAGGATAATTGATCGTCTTCTGTGTAGTTAATTAGTTGTACTAGATACTCCAATAAAGTTACCTTTCGTAAGATATTAATATCTAAACACTGTGGCATATTTTCTTCTGGAAATGATAAATCCCCTTCTTGTGTGACCTGGTAACTGGAAGTTATTAATTTCTTTAAAGAAACTTAGTGTGAGTCTAACTAAACTTGTTAACTTCCGCGTCTTAGTTGCTAGATGATCGCACAGGAAATGTTGACTGACTGCTTAGAGAGATTCTTGTGCACAATATTGGAATTACCAAGAAATATATAGTGTACATTATTTTTTTAATTTATATAATTTTCATGTGGTGCTTACAATAATATTCGTAATGCTTTTCTTCTTCTTCTTCTTCTTCTTCTTCTTCTTCTTCTTCTTCTTCTTCTTCTTCTTCTTCTTCTTCTTCTTCTTCTTCTTCTTCTTCTTCTTCTTCTTCTTCTTCTACTTCTTCTTCTTCTTCTGTATAATATAACAAATCTCAGATTATTCTCCACAGTTTCCTTTTATTTCAAGTCATTATCATGATAATTATTGTGTTTTGTCTGCACAGGAACCATCATGTCAAGACTTGCCAGAAAAAACAGAGCAAGTGGAAAGTATCAACACGGAACAAGTAACAGTCAGCATCAAATGTGGAGACGAACCTGCACAACAATGTACCCGGCCGGAAGTTACTCAATGTTACCCGCCGGTTGCTACTCAGTGTTACCCGCCGGTTGCTACTCAGTGTTACCCGCCGGTTGCTACTCAGTGGTACCAAGCCCTACTCCGCCAATTGAAGTACAAGGGTACCCGAGCTCAATCTCTCCAGCATCACACTATGACATAGAAGCAGGGTGTACCGTCCTCCTTTCCAGCTGATATCCAGCGTATGACACTAGGACAGCCTAGGGTTACCGTCACTCCCCTTGATACACCTGCACCAGCGTATGACACTAGGACAGCCTAGGGTTACCGTCACTCCCCTTGATACACCTGCACCAGCGTATGACACTAGGACAGCCTAGGGTTACCGTCACTCCCCTTGATACACCTGCACCAGCGTATGACACTAGGACAGCCTAGGGTTACCGTCACTCCCTTGATACACCTGCACCAGCGTATGACACTAGGATAGCCTAGGGTTACCGTCACTCCCCTTGATACACCTGCACCAGCGTATGACACTAGGACAGCCTAGGGTTACCGTCACTTTCCTTGATACACCTGCACCAGCGTATGACACTAGGACAGCCTAGGGTTACCGTCACTCCCCTTGATACACCTGCACCAGCGTATGACACTAGGACAGCCTAGGGTTACCGTCACTCCCCTTGATACACCTGCACCAGTGTATGACACTAGGACAGCCTAGGGTTACCGTCACTCCCCTTCATACACCTGCATCTCTCACCTTGAACCTGCTAAGAGACAGTGTCTCAGTAATCTTACATATTTGCGTTGAATGCAGTGTCTTTGCGAGGTGACTACTATCTCTTACTAATGTTGAACTTTCTCATTAAAAGAAACATTTTGGTGCAAACACTAGTGTAAGGTCTTTTTTATGGAAAACGTCTTTGTACATGCTTCAAACATTGAAGAATTTTTTACATAAAAATGTGTAAATGTTTGTGATATTTATGCATGCGTAAATGAAAAGAAGAGTGTTTAATAACCAAACTTTAAAACTAAAATAAGATATGCAATACTGTAAATTTGCAAGAAAAGAAATAAACACATCAGAGAAGAGATATCAGAAGGAGTGGAGTAACTAGTAGGATTCCCCAAGAATCTGTGTTGGGTCCAATATTGTTCTGGAATCTGTGATAGTCATTCCGCAAGGTCTCTAGTCGTATATTAGTGTTTGCTGATGATGTAAGACTGATTGGAATAAAAACTAATGAAGACCGAGAAATGCAACAAATGGATCTGGAAAAACTTCGGGACTGATCAGAAAAAGTGGCTGCTTGAACTCAACCTCAGCAAATGCAAGGTTAAAAAAAGTGATAAAAACTGAACGATACCGAAAACTGAGTATTGACTTAAAAGAAAAAGACTTCAGATCTGACTTGCAGAGAATGACTTAGGTATACCTAGGTATACCTAAGTATACATTAAGCAAATAAATTTTTCCAGTCAGTGCTCGTCTAGCGAATTTAAGAAAAGCCTTGGAATCTGCTGCACCAGCATGGAACCAAGAATGATAAAACATGTTAAGAAACTAGAGGTAGTGTGGAGGAATGCAATGAGATTAAATCCAGTGCTAAACAGTAAGAGCTATGAGAAGAGACTGATGGAATTGATCCTAATGACACTGGAGTACAGAAGATCCAGGAAGACCTGAGAGCAACATACAAATTTAAGATGGTAGACACAGAAAACTGCACGTGAGCTGGGAAATCGGAACATATGTAAATAGTTAGAAATTCAGGACGCAGATGAGTCTCGGGGATGTCAGGAGGTATTTTGTCGGCCTTACTGAAATCAGGAATGGCATAACCACAACGAAAAAAATGGAGGTAAGATCCATACATTGTTTTAAGAGCAGGTACATCAGGGCTATTAAAGTAAGGAGGGAGTGAATCTAGTAAGAAGAAAGTTGAGAAGCAGGGCCAGGAGGTATAACCACACACACACACAGCTTAACTATAAAAAAAACAAGGTATCCCAAAAGGAAGAACGTAGAGGCAAGGGAACCGAGGCTGGCTGGTCTGAGAAAGAAGCATGGGCAGAAAGGCGCAAAAGCACAGCGGAACAAGAGTAGAAAAAAAAAGATTAAACAAGTTTTGCAATACAGTGGTGGAGAAGATATCTACAGAGAGAAAGAAGTGGGAGTTATGAGCTCTAGCTGCTGAGGCAAAGATACAGAGCCTGGTGGCGAGACTGGAAATGCTGAAGCAGGATATAGAGATAAGGACTAATTGGAGCTAGTTGCTGGGAACAGGAACATCAGTAGACAGCAAGGGAAGAGGAGAGGGAGTGGTCACTTATTATTCATGGGCTTTATGAGACAGAAGGGAGGACCTATGACAAAACAAGACAGGGGAGGTAAAAGAGATTAAGAGTATTATTGTAATAACAAGAGAGAATTGCATGGCCCAGCAGACCAATTTTAGAGACTTGGCAGGTATTCATTGGAAAAAAATGCAGTCAAATTGATATTCAAGACATAAATGACACAAAACAAGATTGACTCTGCAACAGAAGCTATTGTTAAAGGACTCTTAAAAATAACAGCAAATGTACCTTGACTGTAACAGAACACGAAAAGAAAAGGAACAACTGAGAGAACTAGTAAGAAGATGCAAGTAGTAGGAAAGGGAGACAGGCCAGGCACTGACAGACAGCCGAGCACAGCCTCGGGGATGGGGTGGGAAGAATAAACACAACCACCTACAGAACCCACACACAAAATCCCCAACCCCTACCACCCCATACTAACCAAATACAATAAGAAACAAGACATACTCCACACCCACAGATATTATGGGAGACTATCACAATAGTCTCTCATAATACCCCACCCTGTCTTCCACACCCACAGCCCACACCAACCCTTTCCCTAGAATACAGTACTGGAAAGGAAGCCGAAGGTATCGTATACCAAAAAAGATGGAATAACAAATAAGACTGAGGAGTGGTAAGAACGATTTATTGAGGCATCCTTGGACATCATATCATTCACGGAGACAAAGATCAAGAGGAGATAACAGATGCAATCTTCCTGACTGGATATCAGATCATGAAGAGAAGTCAGATGTTTTCCTGACGCACTGCTCATCAAAAACCAATGAAGTTTTTGAGATGTGAGGACTAGGCAGAGGGAAGCAGATGACTACACAATAGAAACACTTCAGACCAGGGGTCCAAAAGTTGTATGAACAGCTATGGAGAAACCAAGACAAGAGTACAATGAGAACAACAGAGCGATGTGGACACACTAGCAGAGATGGCCAGAAGGGCCCACATGGGCTCGGCAAAGTTACTCATCATGGGGAATTTCAACCACAAAGAGAATGACAAAGAAAACTTGGAACCACAAGGGGACCAGGGACGTGGAAGACTAAGATGCTGGAGGTGATGCTGGAAAACATAGTGCACCAACGTCTTATGGACACAAGTAGAGAGAGAAGAGGATGAACCAGCAAGACTGGACCTTGTATTCACCTTGAACAGTTCAGACATAGAGCATATCACACAAGGCAAGTCCCTCGGTGCTGTGATCACGTGGTCCTGAGTTTTGAATACGCAGCATAATTAAGAATGGAGAGTGAAGCAGTACGAGAAGGACGGAAGAGGACAAACTTCAAAAATGGAAAAAGTATAGAAGGCAAAGGACTAAGGTAATGATTGGATAAAAGAGGGTCATTCAGATTACTGCACAGGAACATCTACGACCAGTACTGAACTTGTCACTATCAGCACGTATACCTTATATTCTTAACAACATAATATTTACTAAAGTATCACAAATCCTATTGATTAAAATATATATAACTTATCTATGCCAGGACTAATATTACTATAATACTTTACTAAAGTGTGTAATCCAGATAAATAACACACTAGTCCTAGAAATTTTGAAGCAGTTTTAAAATTAATACAATTTATGATGCTCATATGTGTAATGACAGAGCTATAAGGACCGTGTTTTATGCTCTTTTAAATGTAGTAAATGTTTTCTATGACATTATTTGACAAAATATATGTAGATACAAAAGTGATATTTTTATAAACGCCAAAACTCATTCTGATCTCATCTGTGTGAATGTAGACCCAGTGTGTCAACCTTAGTGAGTTCTGTGTGTTTTCCCTTGTTCCTTGCTGAGGCTTAACAACGAGATCAGTAACTGCTCTTATGCAGGTCACAGCTTTGAAAAAACATACAAAAACATGACAACAAATTAAGAAACAAGATTAAACTAATCGCAGTTAATTTTTTAAAATGTATTTTACTTACGTTTTTCTGTAAATGAGAATACTTGAAATACTCATATTTTTTACTGTATTCATTTATATATTGAAGACTGAGACACTTGCTCAACAAATAGGTTTTTTTTTGTGTGTGTGTGAAAATCTTTCGCCATATTCTCAGTCCAGATCAGAGCTTAATGGTGGAGGATGAAAGGCAGTTTTAGGTAATCAGTCCTTCAGCTTATAGTTGATGTGTTCAGCCCATTAATCTTGAGGGACTGATTACCTCAAACTTCTCGTCATCTTCCTCCATTCATCTTTATACTGGACTGAAGAAACCACTGGTTGGAGAAACGTTTCCACAGTGTTGTACAAGTGTCTCATCCATCACTCTGTTTTATTAAACATTAAAATTCAATTGATATATTGCTACAGAACAGAATTTTGTATAGAGACTGTTATTTTCTACCAGCTGTGGAGTGTTATGGATGAGTGAAACACCTGCCAGCTGTGGTGAGTTAGGGATGAGTGGAACACCTGCCAGCTGTGGTGAGTTAGGGATGAGTGGAACACCTGCCAGCTGTGGTGTGTTAGGGATGGGTGGAACACCTGCCAGCTGTGGTGTGTTATGGATGTGTGGAACACCTGCCAGCTGTGGTGTATTAGGGATTGGTGGAACAAATGCCAGCTGTGGAGTGTTATGGATGAGTGGAACACCTGCCAGCTGTAGTGTTTTAGGGATGGGTGGAACACCTGCCAGCTGTGGTGTGTTATGGATATGTGGAACACCTGTCAGCTGTTGTGTGTTAGAGATGGGTGGAACACCTGCCAGCTGTGGTGTGTTGTGGATGAGTGGAACACCTGCCAGCTGTGTTGTGTTAGGGATGGGTGGAACACCTGCCAGCTGTGGTGTGTTATAGATGAGTGGAACACCTGCCAGCTGTGGTGTGTTAGGGATGGGTGGAACACCTGCCAGCTGTGGTGTGTTATGGATGAGTGGAACACCTGCCAGCTGTGGTGTGTTATGGATGGGTGGAACACCTGCCAGCTGTGGTGTGTTATGGATGAGTGGAACACCTGCCAGCTGTGGTGTGTTAGGGATGGGTGGAACACCTGCCAGCTGTGGTGTGTTATGGATGAGTGGAACACCTTCCAGCTGTAGTGTGTTTGGGATGGGTGGAACACCTGCCAGTTGTGGTGTGTTATGGTTGGGTGGAACAGCAGCCAGCTGTAGTGCGTTGTGGATGGGTGGAAAAACCTACCAGCTGTTGTGTGTTATTGATGGGTGGAACACCTACCAGCTGTGGTGTGTTATGGATGGGTGGAACACCTGCCATCTGTGGTTTGTTATGGATGGGTGGAACACCTACCAGCTGTGGTGTGTTATGTATGGGTAGAACACCTACCAGCTGTGGTGTGTTATGGATGTGTGGAACACCAGCCAGCTGTGGTGTGTTATGGATGGGTGGACCACCTGCCAGCTGTGGTGTGTTAGGAATGGGTGGAACACCTGCCTGCTGTGGTGTGTTATGGATGGGTGGAACACCTACCAGCTGTGGTGTGTTATGGATGAGTGGAACCCCTGCCAGCTGTGGTGTGTTAGGGATGGGTGGAACAAATGCCAGCTGTGAAGTGTTATGGATGAGTGGAACACCTGCCAGCTGTGGTGTGTTATAGATGGGGGAACACCCCCAGCTTTGTGTGTTATGGATGGGTGGAACACCTACCAGCTGTGGTGTGTTATGGATGGGTGGAACACCTGCCATCTGTGGTGTGTTATGGATGGGTGGAACACCTACCAGCTGTGGTGTGTTATGGATGGGTAGAACACCTACCAGCTGTGGTGTGTTATGGATGTGTGGAATACCAGCCAGCTGTGGTGTGTTATGGATATGTGGAACACCAGCCAGCTGTGGTGTGTTATGGATGAGTGGAACACCAGCCAGCTGTGGTGTGTTATGGATGAGTGGAACACCTGCCAGCTGTAGTGTGTTATGTTTGAGTGGAACACTTGCCAGCTGTAGTGTGTTATGTTTGAGTGGAACACTTGCCAGCTGTTGTGTGTTATGGATGAGTGGAACACCTGCCAGCTGTGGTGTGTTATGGATGAGTGGAACACTTGCCAGCTGTAGTGTGTTATGTTTGGAGTGGAACACTTGCCAGCTGTAGTGTGTTATGTTTGAGGAACACTTGCCAGTTGTAGTGTTATGGATGAGTGGAACACCTGCCAGCTGTGGTGTGTTATGGATGAGTGGAACACCTGCCAGCTGTGGTGTGTTATGGATGAGGGGAAACACCGCCAGCTGTAGTGTTATGTTTGAGTGGAACACTTGCCAGCTGTGTGGTGTTATGTTTGAGTGGAACACTTGCCAGCTGAGTGTGTTATGTTTGAGTGGAACATTTGCCAGCTGTAGTGTGTTATGGATGAGTGGAACACCTGCCAGCTGTGGTGTGTTATGGATGAGTGGAACACCTGCCAGCTGTAGTGTGTTATTTTTGGGAGGGAACACCGCCAGCTGTAGTGTGTTATGGATGAGGGAACACCAGCCAGCTGTAGTGTGTTATGTTTGAGTGGAACACTTGCCAGCTGTAGTGTGTTATGTTTGAGTGGAACACCTGCCAGCTGTAGTGTTTATGGATGAGGGAACACCAGCCAGCTGTAGTGAGTTATGTTTGAGTGGAACACTTGCCAGCTGTAGTGTGTTATGTTTGAGTGGAACACTGCAGCTTAGTGTGTTATGGATGAGTGGAACACTTGCCAGCTGTAGTGTGTTATGTTTGAGTGGAACACTTGCCAGCTGTAGTGTGTTATGTTTGAGTGGAAACACTTGCCAGCTGTAGTGTGTTATGTTTGAGTGGAACACTTGCCAGCTGTAGTGTGTTATGTTTGAGTGGAACATTTGCCAGCTGTAGTGTGTTATGTTTGAGGGGGAACACTGCCAGCTCAGTGTTTATGTTTGAGTGGAACACCTGCCAGCTGTAGTGTGTTATGGTTTGAGTGGAACACGCCACCCGTGTGTTAGGTTATGGAACCCGCCAGCTGTAGTGTGTTATAGATGAGTGGAACACCTGCCAGCTGTAGTGTTATGTTTGAGTGGAACACTTGCCAGCTCCTCCTTAGTTTAGCTATACGGAGGTGATCCATCTTCTCTTGTTCTATGTATATATATTGAATCCTTGAATGTAATGTATTCTAGAAGAAGAATTTATATACGTAACTTAAATCTAATATTACAAAAATAATGTTCTATTATTACTCACCAGAAATTACTATCGTCGACATAAAAAGTGTTAAATTAATCCTTTTATATATGTTTGAAACTGGTATAGCATCAATTTTATCGCAGAGAACAGTTCAACTTTTTTTTTAATTCCCAGGTATTCTATGCACAAGTAAGTTTTCCAGCAATAACTGTGTTGATAAACACATTGTAGACATCGTTAGTGACACCACCAGTCAAAACTTATATATAAAGCAAATTATCCATACTTTGGTGTCATTCACAGTAAGAAAGTTAGTGGCAGATACATTACACACCACTGGTGCAAGTGGTATACTCACCACAGGAGCTATGCTACACCAGAGAAGCTACTTGTACAAGAGAAGCTATACTTGAATTAGAAAGGGCTATACTCACACCAGAGGAACTATAATTACACCAAAGAAGCTATACTTCAACCAGAGAAGCTATACTCAACCAGAGAAGCTACACTTCAACCAGAGAAGCTATACTTCAACCAGAGAAGCTATACTTCAACCAGAGAAGTTACATTCAACCAGAGAAGCTATACTTCAACCAGAGAAGCTATACTTCAACCAGAGAAGCTATATTAACCAGAAGCTTACTTCAACCAGAGAAGCTATACTTCAACAAGTATATCAACCGAGAAGCTATACTTCAACCAAAGTATATAACCAGAGAAGCTATACTTCAACCAGAGAAGCTATACTTCAACCAGAGAAGCTATACTTCAAACAGAGAAGCTTATACGTGCACCAGAGAAGCTATACATACACCAGAGAAACTATACTTTGCATCAGAAAGCTATACTTACTCCAGAGCGACTATACCTCACTAGAAGGGCTATACTTATAAAGAGGGACTATCCCAAACCACATACCACGGTGGGGTTCGAACCCGCGGTCAGAAGTCTCAGAACTCCAACGTCGCGTAAGCCACACCCGTGGTATGGTTTTGTTTCAACGTCATTAGATTTCCGTGAGTCAAGAGGGGCTATGTTTACACCAGGAACCTATACATACACCATAGAGCTTATACTTATATTGGGGAGACTATACTTGCATGAGAAGGACTATACATGCACCAGAGGGGCAAAATTGCATCAGAGGGCCAATTGACCAGAAGGGCATACTTGCACGGTTTACTATAATTGCATCAGAGGGCTATATTTGACCAGAGGGAATATACTTTCTTCAGAGGGACTATACTTACATCATTGGGGCCCAAATCCGGGAATGCGACTACTCAGAGAACTAGATGATTCCCAAAAAAACATCCTTTTTGTGGACGCTGTGTTTAAGGTTATATATGGAACTAAATTATTACAAATTTCAACATGATTGAAATATATCCATACATCTTCCTAAATTATATACTGTAAATTTCAAGACTCGTTGACACTTTACCAGCATCATATGTGATGAACTAGGATTAGTTAGAGGTAGGGTTTAGGAATGGTAAATAATGAGGGCCAAAATATTGATTCAGGCTTTGATATCATAAATCATAACAATAACAGTAATCGAGTGACACAGGGTAATGATAGTAACAGAAATTGTGTAAAACAAAAGCTGAAAAAGGTTCACAAGAAGATACATATCAATGTATTTTATACTAACTGTCGAAGCGCAGAAATAAAATTAACGAATTACGTTTGATAGCATGTGCTGGGAACTTTGATGTCATTGCAATAACTGAAACATGGTATAATACCAAGAGTCGGGATATGATTGCTGAGTGTCATATTCAGGGTTTAAGTTGTTCCATGTAGATAGATATAATGGGAAAGGGGTGGAGTTGCATTGTATGTACGAGAAAATATAAATTGCTGCATAAAAACAGGCATAAAAATAGATGGATCATTAACAGAATCTGTTTGGGTAGAGTTTCAGAAGGTCAAGAAAAACTGATTCTAGGTGTAATATACCGACCTCCAGGCTTGGATCACGATAGAGGGAGACTTTGGACGAAATTGTTAGGGCTTCTAGGCACAATAACGTAGTGATAGTAGGGGATTTTAACTTTAGTCAAATTGACTGGACTTCTTTGACTGGTAATCTGGAGTCCAGTGACTTTATGGAAGTAGTTCAGGACTGTTTTCTGAAGCAGTGTGTGACGGAGCCTACCAGAGGTAATAATTTGCTCGACCTAGTCTTGTCAAATAAAGAAACTCTTGTAAATAATCTGAGATCACTGAAGAGCTTGAGCTAGTGATCACAAATCCATACCTTTAATATTACATGGGAGTACGAGAATAGGATAATACGGTAAAAGTTCCTGATTTCGTTCTGCCGATTATATTGGACTTAGGAACACCTGTCTAATCTCGACTGGGGTAATCTAGCTAACGATTACGATGGGATCTGCGTTTATGATTTTTTCTTAATAATGTACAACGTGCACAGAGTATGTTTATTCCCAGAGAGAATTTAGGTCAAATAATAACGATCCCAAATGGATTAACAGGAGGCTAAAACATCTATTAGGAGAAAGAGGAATTTATAGGCGCATCAAAAGAGGAGATGTTAACCTTATTGACCAATATGTTCAGTTGAAAAGAGAAGTAAAAAGGGGATTAGAAAGGCTAAACGTGACTATGAGATTAAGGTTGCTAATGAATCAAAGACTAACCAAAAGGGTTCTTTCAAGTGTACAGGACGAAGGTGAGGGAAAAGGTAGGACCTCTGAAAATTGGGAATGGACAGCTGACGGATAACGAACTGGAAATGTGTTCTCTATTTAATGACTATTTTTGTCAGTCTTTTTAAAAAAAGGTAAAGAATTCCAAGAAATTTAACCCATTATTGGGTTCTGAAGAATAAATTTTTAATAATTTATGTCAGAGGAATGGTTTTAAACCCCAAAGTAAACTTTAAACAAAAATAAGTGATAACAGTTGGTCCCCGTTTCCTTTAAAAAATTAAATGGAAATTAGAGCCCCTTACAATTGGTGGGGGTTTTAAAAGGGATCAAATTGAAGTTTCCAAATTAAGGTGCCAAAGAACATTTTTCCCGTATTAAATTAGATCAAGTAATCCCAAAATAGAATAAAGCTCAAATATCTTTTAGGGGAGAAGAAAGGGAAATTTTTAGGCGTAAAAGAGGAGGGCATCTTATAAATCAGTATACTGACTTAGAGGACGTTAAAGGAATAAGAAAAGCTAAACGGACTATGGGAATTAAAGTGCTAGGATTCAAAACTAACCCAAAATTTTCCAGTTTATAGAAAAAAGTTAGGATAGATAGGTCCCTTAAAAATAACTTTGGGCATCTTACTGACAAGGGAAAAAAATATGGCTCTATTTTTAAAATTATTTTCTCGGTTTTCACACAGAAGACATTTAAAATACCCAGAATTAATTTTAAGAGGCCAAAAAAGATAAATTAGAATATCACAGTCACTACAAATGATTTTGAAACAGCTGGACCGTGAAACAAAATAAATGGGTCATAGCTTTAAGGGTTCTAGAATCAAATGGACTCTGTGACCCAAAATCTAACATTTTAATTTATCTCTTCAAACAGGTGTAGTGTCTGATATGGAAGATAGCTAATGTAATTCCTATTTAAAGCAGGGACAAGTCACTACCGTCAAACTACCGCCCAATAAGCCTGACCTCAATTGTAGGCAAATTACTAGAGTCAATTATAGCTGATATTATTAGAAGCCATCTAGATAACCATAATTTGATTAATGATACCCAGCATGGATTCACGAGGGCCGTTCCTGCCTATCTAATTTATTAACCTTCTTGAAAACTTTGAGGCGTTGATCACGATAAAGAATTGATATTGTTTATTTAGACTTTTTAAAAGGGTTTTTATAGAGTCGCACCAGAGACGAAAAAAAGTGGC
>WNWK01003067.1:0-45000 GCA_009830355.1 Cherax destructor
GTTAAGAAAATTTTAGAAAGGATTTAATTTTAGATGAGTTCTTTTTTAATTACGTTTTATTCTAACCCAACATTTATATATATATATATATATATATATATATATATATATATATATATATATATATATATATATATATATATATATATATATATATATATATATATATATATATATATATATATATATATATAAATGTGGCCGATTAGGAAAACTTGCGATTTTGGTAAATAGCAACGCTCACCTTCCATAAAGACAAGGAAAATTTGTATGCAATAATTTCGCCAAAATCATTCTGAACATAACGAAAAAATATATTTCATTGTGTTTGTTTTATTAAATTAATATTAACGTATCTAAAATATATTTGTTAAGATAAATTAAATTGCACTTGATATGTAATAAGGTTAGGTAGTTTTCAAAGTTTCTTGGTACAAAATTATAAATTCTTACATTAACATAAATGAAAAATATATATTTAAACGTATAAGCGAAAATTTTAGAAAGGACCTAATTTTAGATGAGTTCTGCTATTGACCAGTTTTACCTAATCGGCACGACATATATATATGAACAGACACAGGCATTTACAAGCCTAAACGCCACGCCACACTGACGCAAATAATAGAGTTCTTCCTCGGGGACCATTCCGCATTAAACCCTTTTCTAGATCAGGTCTATAAAAGGTGTAACACTTTTTCCCTCGACCACTTATTTTTAATTTCTTCAAGAGTTTCTACACCACCTTCTCAGACCGAGATATACCCTAATAAAGGGCTTCCCAAATTACTATTAACTTCTGGGGAAGTGTAGGGTGACTTAAAGCCAGATTTTCCACTAGACCCTTCCTCGACTAGTGGAAGGTGAGAAATGAACAAGGTAAGGCTTTACCAGCCAACTTTAAACTTTGTCTGAGCAGGGGTTGAGTAGCTCAAATTGTCTGCTGGTGCTTAACCATGCCACACCACCAGTTTAAAGTATTTAAACATCCTACCTATATACAAAGCAAAAAAAATTATGAGCAGATAATATTATAAAGCAAAGCATCCTTATTTTAGCTACTAATGAAGATACCAATAATATAATATTAAGTGAAAAAGCCGAAATTATACATTAAACAACTGATCCTTTAAAAAAAGGGCTTAACAGAGAATCACCAGGGTACATTGTTTATTATGATTATCCGAGGTTCGGGGAACTAAAAGCGTGGTAAAAATTTATAACACCTCGTCCTAGAGGATGAATTAGAAAGAACACAAGGAAAAGAGATGAGGCTTGGATAAGATGCCCAATCTGCTCGCTCAAGTTGCAAACAAAAGCGACGAGGCGATTGGGTGTAAGAACGGAAAGTAATGAAAAAAGCGGAATGATCGATGCCACGAAGATTATTTACTTCTGTCCAGTGAAAGGCAGGCGCTATAGAAGAAAAACATATATAAAGATGTATAAAGCAGAGAGCACGACTGCGAAGATCTAGTTCTAGATGTGTCTAGTTACCGGTATTTCACACATGTAGAGACAGAGAGTCGCAAAGATTCTTCTTAGAGGAAATATTAACCGTTAAAATGACCTAATAAAAGACGTTTATTATTTAATTATGAAATCAGAAATTATATGTTTAGTACAGATAACGGGCTTGAAGGGAAAAAATATACAAAGAATAGATGGTGTACCGCTTGTCTAAATAGATACCGACTGCATTATGGTATAATTGACAATTAACTAAAAGTAGAGAAAAATGACCGAGAGATTGAAATGCACCATATCAGGAGACGGTATAGCGAAGGTTAGAGATATCAGTGAGGCCAGAGAAAACACCATTACCAGAACCAGACAATGAGGTGTTACTCGAAAGTGATAACGGAGAAGAATGACTATTACTATTTTCTTTGTGTAAAAACTCGGAGGAAGGATGGGGACAGCCCCAAGGTGAAACGAAAATAGACCATATACCCATCATGAACCACGATCACCCTCGGCTCGGAAGGCAGTAATGAAGCTTCCTGGAAGATACCTGCCACCCCTACCTAACATACCAGGATGCCCGACACACCATGAATGTAACTCAAGAATTGGCTGGCTAGTCAGCTAATAGTAGTGGTGGGCATTTCAAAACGCTGAGTCATACTCCATCGGCTGATACCCCTGGATCCAAAGGCAGCCTCCATTAATACGCGAGGTGGACACGTGAGCCAAGTGTATGAAAAGTGGGCCTCTGGGGGTCACCAAGATAATCAAGTCCCATTTCAGGATAGAACTGCCGCCGAAGTCCACGTTAAAACAGAACTGATACTGATCCCTTTTCCCATATGCCCAGGAGCTGAATTTCATAAGGAGAAATTTCCCAAAGTGGAGATGAAATGGAGAGAGGGATTGAAAGTTGGGGTATTTAGATTCGATCCGAGAAGAAACAAAGAATCTAATTCTTCCGAGATCAGGAGCCCAATCGTCACTCCTAGGTCATCACTTGAAGGGGAGATGAATTCTCAAGTTATATAACGGAAATCAATATTACGCATGTTTTTATTAGCTAAATTAGTAGCACCAGTACCCAGTAGCAAACTAAACCTTACTTTATGAAAGACATATCAGCATTAAGTCTCGACCGATTAGCAAAAGATATTTAATACGCCCATTTTAATTTTAAATTTAGAAATTTAGCACCTACAGTACTTAGTCTAATAAAAATACTAACCTTTTAAATAATACACCAGAGTTGAAAGTTTGAAGATTATCAGTAAATGCGTTCTCAATTTATAGCACATTATCCTGCAAGAAAATAAACAACCACTGTTAACTTCTGTAAGAATTCACAGTTGAGAATAAATAATTACTAACAGATCCATGACTGTTTTCAAAATGGAATTTGATTTTTAAATGGGCTGAAGTATTCACTGCTTTGCCATCAAACAAATACCATGTAGACAAAGTGGTAGACAGGCTGTAAAGCTTGCAGAAAGTCTCAATAACCTGGACATGCAGAAAATTCTAGTAAAATTGTATTCGTTAAATCGATCGTTCGTTCGTTCACCTCTTTCTCTTCTCTTCTTCTCTCTTCTTCTCTCTCTCTCTCTCCTTCTCTCTCTTCTCTCTCCTCCTTTCTCTCTCATCTATCTCTATCTCTCTCGGTGCTAGGCAAGAGAGTTTTGGTCAGTATTACCCTCGGCCACACAACCTCATTAGTGCTTGTTAGCGCCGGAGGTGATGGCCAGGAGGGTGTAGGGCTGGCTATGCTCTGAGGGAGGAGAGAAGAGAGAGAGAGAGAGAGAGAGAGAGAAGAAGAGAAGAGAGAGGAGAGAGAGAAGAGAGGGGGGAGACAAATTGGTGCAGTTAATAATCAGGTAACCGAAAACTGCACTTGATCAAGTGCTGGAACAAAGCACATACAGCAGGGATATATCTTGTAGAGATGGAAGAGGGTGGAAAAGATAGAAGAGGAGCCATCTTACCTTTCACAAACACAGTGGTAATAATGAATGAGAGTGTGTTGGAACCTGGGGATAAAGTTGATATTCTTGAGGTGAAATTCGACTACAAACTTTGAAGAATCACGTTGTAAATCTTGCAAATAAGGCGGCCAGGAATCTTATAGCATATATCTCGCATCTGCTTGAGAGCAGATGTTGCAAGATTTAGTATGAGGTACAAGTACATTCACACCTTGAGTATGTTCCACTTTCTTGGATTGCCTGCACCCCCAGTCTCATTTGCGACCTAATGGAATAGAGAACAGAGCAAGACAGATTTGTCATTTCAGAAGAGCCTTCAATACAGGAGGGATGTGGCTGGCTATACTGTTATGTACAAGGCTAGCATTGTCAAGGTATGAAATTTGGCTCCACTCCAAAGATAGCGAGAACTGAGCTTCTGCATAACAAGACTGGCAGCAGTCAGCAACTCTCCAGAACGTCGCTTTATGTGAGATTATTTATTACTAGGATTACGCATGTCTGGAACATGTTCGTACAGCATTATGTCATCAACAAAATAAAGTTATTTGGCCAAATAAAATCGTTGGCCCACAGATGGCTCCAACTTCATCCTGTTCCTTATCTGTATATCTCTTAACAATAAAATGGCTTTCAAATGAGCTGATGTAGGTAACAGATCTTAGCTTCTAAATAAACTTAGGAACTCTAATCCCAACTTTGTAAATACTGTAAAAATAGAGAGAGAGAGAGAGAGAGAGAGAGACTAAATAAAGGAAACAGATTAGTTGTTGATTTTTTCTTTCTATTGTCTGAGTTTCCACAACTCAGACAATAGAGAATGTTATAAACAACAATGAACCTAAAACTGATCCCTGTGGAATGCTACTTGTTATAGATTCCGACTCAGGTTTTATCTAATTTATGCACACTTGATATCCTCTAAACGTTGGTTCGAATCCTACTGACCCGATCACCTATATGTTGTTTCAGGGGTCGAGTCACAGCTCCTGGCCCAGCCTATTCGCTGGTCGCTACTAGGTCCACTCTCTCCTGGCTTCAAGAACCTTATCGTACCTCATCTCAAAGCACATTTGAATCCCGCCTTTACTACTTCAATCTCATGATTGTTCTAATTCTTAACAACCCTATGACTGAAGAAATACTTCCTTACATCTCAATGACTCATCTGAGTTTTCACCTTCAAGTTGTGCTCTCTGGTCCCGGTATCCCATCTCTGAAACATTCTGTTTCTGTTCATCGTGTCAATTCCTCTCAGTGTTTTGTACGTTGATATCATATTCCCCTATCCCTTTTACCCCCAGCGTTATCAGGTTATGTGTGTGTACTGGCATGTCTGATGAAAATGGTAAATAACAGAAGAACTGCAGCAGGCCTATGGGCCTGATGGTATGACAACACGGGCCTATGGGCCCTGATGGTATTGACAACACGGCCTACTGGGCCTGATGGTATGACAACACGGGCCTACTGGGCCTGATGGTATTGACAACACGGGCCTACGGGCCCTGATGGTATTGACAACACGTGCCTACTGGGTCTGATGGTATTGACAACAGGGCCTACTGGGCCCTGATGGTATTGACAACACGGGCCTACTTGGCCTGATGGTACTGACAACACGGGCCTACTGGGCCCTGATGGTACTGAAAACACGGGCCTACTGGGCCCTAATGGTACTGACAACACGGGCCTATTGGGCCCTGATGGTACTGACAACACGTGTGCACTTTCTAAAACTGTACCAACTTATCCTTGGTCTGGTAAAAAACAACAAAGAAACAAAAGTAAAAACAATCAAGAGCAAACAAAAAATTAAAGCAACAAAACCAAAAAGTAATAATAAATATTATTATTATTTTTATATTTTGCTAATACTGACATACAAACGTCACGATAATCAATTAACCAATAATAATTAACACTAAGGTTTATTAATCACAGATGTTTAAAACGTCACCGATAACTGTATAAAAAATACTGAAATTTTATTATAATGCAATTCCACTGTCATCGACATTGTCGATAACCTTAGATCTTCCAGGGGATTTTAATCATTAAAACCTTGTATTCCCTTCCCTGGAAATAATGAGAGCCGCGTGCCAAAAAGCATTGATCACTCTCTAAGTGGAAGGTCGAGGGTCACTGAATACGTTCAGGATTATCGACCATTAGTAAACGGTGGCTCTACACATTGTTTCTTTTGCCTGTTAATTTTTTTTTTTAAAGCTGACACGGTAATTCAGTTGAATCCAGGAAAATGTATGTGCCTAAGTGAGAGTTCTGCAATGATATGTATGCGATTTTCCAACTAATGGTATTGGTGGGATGACACTATGTTGGCCCACTTCTGATAATCTAGTGATTAAAAGTTTCAGGTGCCATGATGGTAACATTATTGAGTTATATAGTCATTTGTGTGTGATGGGGAGAGAGAGAGAGAGAGAGAGAGAGAGAGAGAGAGAGAGAGAGAGAGAGACTAGATATATTCACGAATAATCAGCGACTTAAAAGAGTGAGGATCAATTAAAACAAGGAAAGATAAATATTAAAAGAAAAGTGTTGAATGTTATTTAGAAAAGTGAGGTATTCCAATGGATGTTTCAACCGATATGCGTCTCAAAGTGCCATTACAACAGCTGTTGCGGTCAAACACACACACACACACACACACGTACACGCAAACACAGTCATGATCGCTATCTTCCCCAACAAACTGAATTTCATTCTGCATATTGTCTCAAATTTTAACGTAGTTCTTCATAATTGCTGACACTAAGTGTTTTGCGGTGTTCTAAACTGTTATTCTCTAAACTGTTCTGCTCTAAAATGTTCTGCTCTAAAATGTTCTGCACTAAACTGTTCTGCTCTAAACTGTTCTGCCCAATATTATTTTGCTCTAGATTGTTTTGCTCTAATCTGTTCTGTTCTAAATTGTTCTTCTCACAACCTGTTCTCCTTCTAAACTGTTCTCTCTCCATGTTGTTGAAATCCCAGCAATGTAAGTTACTCCCAATCATTGATGGTGACACCACATCAGTGTTGGTAACACCATCAATGATGGTGACACTCCATCAGTGATGGTGACACAATCAATTATGGTGACACTTCACCAGTGTTGGTGACACAATCAATAATGGTGACACTCCACCAGTGATGGTGACACAATCAATGATGGTGACACTCCACCAGTGATGGTGACACAATCAATGATGGTGACACTTCACCAGTGATGGTGACACAATCAATGATGGTGACAATCCAACAATAATGGTGACACACCAGCAATAATGTGACACACCAGCAATAATGGTGACACCATCAGTGACGGTGACTCATTTTAAAATATAATTAATTTGTACTTCATAGTTGAACTATATTGTTATTATTATTATTATTATATCTTATTATTATTATTATTATTATTATTATTATATTATTATTATTATTATTATATTATTATTATTATTATTATTATTATTATTATTATTATTATTATATTTATGCTAGTGCTACTATTATAATTGTGGGAATGATTTAAATCTGTGTGGGTAATATAGCCATTAGGGAATGGTAGGAACTCATGTTTGGTATAATAAAGCGGAACGCAGCTAATTACTCGGATATAAAGGCCTTCACAAGCACGAAAAAGGAGGTGCCTCGTTCCTGGAAAAAAAATTGATTTCTAAAAATATTTTTTTTTCCTTCAAAAACATAGTATAATTCAAGGAATATAAATTTAGTTTTCGCAATTTTTCTGAGCCGAGTTATCGGTAATTATGTACCTTGCCGGAATACAATTTTTCCCTAATAATATTAGTATATTTTACGTTATTTTGGTGTTTTGAGGACTGAATAGTTTTTCTATAATTTATTTATTTACGTTTTATTACATGAAATTCATTATGCCTTCCGAACGCAGGTACGATAAGAACGGCCTTTGTACGTGGCTGTAAATTATGTCTCGAGACAAAGTAATAAATCACAAAAATAAAATAAAGCAAAGGTAATTAGAAAGGGTAGTTTCGAGCACCTGTATATTTCCTACACCAAAATTTACAAAATATACAGTGCAATAGACCAGCAAGATTTCAGTGAGAGAGAGAGAGAGAGAGAGAGAGAGAGAGAGAGAGAGAGAGAGAGAGAGAGAGAGAGAGAGAGAGAGAGAGAGAGAGAGAGAGAGAGAGAGAGAGAGGAGAGAGAGGCAAAGTGAGATAGTTCATTGTATTGCTGTTGTCCTCTCAGTCAACACAGACTACAACACTTGTGTCCTCAGACAGCTAGTGAAAGTCTGACTTAAACCTGAAACGGTAAACCAAAACGGTATATAAAACATCAGTTTGGCTGGTATCAAGCTCTCACCCCAGTGGTTGCAAGGATAAGTCTGACAGTGAACAGAGTGGCTGGGGGACACTGGCTGTCAGTCTCACTGGTACAGAGGGAATGCAAGAAAAGTGGTTGTGTGATGAACGCCGAATAAACTGTATCGTACTAGGCGCACGTCACATCATGCAACTGAGAAAAAATTGATGTGATTATCTCAGAAACAAGTTATTTATTAATGAACATTAAAGATTATTTCACATGTTATACAAGAAGTCGGTGATCTTCAAATACGCACTCTCAAAGTATTTTATTTAGGTAATTTGAATTGAAATTTTAAAAAAAAAATCTAATTTCTCAAAATTTTATAAAAAAATAATTTTCTTACTTTTAGCTATTAAAAAATAAACTATCCAGTCGTGTGCACTCATCTTCAACACTTTTTCTATGTTCATTTTTCTTATGTCCAGATTTTCCTATGTCCAATTTTCCTATGTCCAATTGTCCAATGTTCAATTTCCCTATGTCCAATTTTCCTATGCTCAGTCTTCCTATGTCCAATTTTATTGGTCTCATGTACGAATGTTGCCTCATAAAAACAAATTACTTTTATTATATTTTTATTTTCATGGCTATCACCATGACGCTTGTACACTGTCATGTTTCCTGATACACATATTGCACTAAAATGGTTAAAAAAATGGGACAATAAATAAATAAAAAAATATGGCTAGAACGCATGCCTCTTCCCTTCCCCCACCTCTTCCCCTCGCTCTAATCTTCCCCTCGCCCTCCTCTTCCCCTCTCCCGTCTCTTCCCCTCCCCCGTCTCTTCCCCTCCCTCTTGAAGAGTTAGTAAATTAATTCACGAGATCGATTACGTTAATCAGCTTGGATAAAATCTCGTTAAAAAATAAGTTATCTGTAGCTGGAGAAAGCTCTCTTGAGCGAAACCTCGTTATATTGAAGGTCTCTTGCGCGAAACCTCCCTATAATGAAACTTTACCCTGTTGTACGTCCTCTTCAGATTCTCAATGATCGTGATCCGAGGAAATGGATTTTCCATTTCCTTCTTTTGATAGAAACTGACTGCCTACCACAACCTTCACTCAGTCGCTGAGTGAACGATACGGTTTAGCGCTTCCTTTTCTTCCTCCTTCTCCTAATAATAATTGTATATATTTCGGTCGTTGGGCGATCCAAGGAAGCTATTCCTTAATCCCAGTCCTCTTTGCCTCAAGATTGGAATCCCAGTCCTCTTTGCCTCAAGATTGGAATCCCAGTCCTCTTTGCCTCAAGATTGGAATCCCAGTCCTCTTTGCCTCAAGATTGGAATCCCAGTCCTCTTTGCCTCAAGATTGGAATCCCAGTCCTCTTTGCCTCAAGATTGGAATAGTACAGAGTGTGCTGAAGATTTGAGTGGAATTTGAAGAGGCACTCATAAGTCATTATATGGAAAATAATATCCAGATTTCTTGAATGAAAATGGTAAATTACAGTACTGTGCATATTAATTGGGACAGTGATGAAATAAGACATTTGAAAAATAAATACTGATATGCCAGATAATTGATTTAATAAGAGATATGACTACTCTTTGCTTTTAGGTGGATGTTTTGGCGCTTGTTGAATGTGCCCATTTCTAAGAGGCTCGCCTTTGCCCCGTCTCACTACCATTTATCTGTACCCATGTACTTCAAAATGCTCCTCATCTGTCGTCCACCACTTATGATCGAGTGCCCACTGCAGCCGTTTTTTCTTCATAGCAGCAGTCAATAATTGCTTCTTTACTGGTTTCCTGGCAGTTCTGCCAACTTCAAGAAGCCTTCGTTGAACAGTTGAAAAATCAACTGTTTGGCTGAAGCCAAACCTCTCTGTAGATCTTTGCTGGGTTCTCTTAGTATACTTCACACTATTTCTTATAATAACATTGCGTTTTTTCCACATCTTTCTCGACGCAGCGCTCCACGATCACCACTGTCGTCAGCTCTCTTCAGAATCCGACCAACAGTTGAATTTGCTAGGCTAAAATTTTCGGCAATCTATCTGATACTCAAATGAGCATGTTTTCTGGGAGCTACAATACTGAACTGAACGGGAAAATTTGGCGAAACCACATTCACCCACGGAGCACGCTTGCAAGAATAGCCTTACAGAACAACAGTTGTTGTAGCACTGACGAGAGTCACAGGGTAACACTACAGCTGGATGGTTGCCAGAAGTCAGTAGCAAATTCTTATGAAAAAAAGAACCTAAACTACATTAATTAAGCTGGAGACTAAGACATATTATGAGGTAATCATAAAATTTACTTCTGTTCTAATTAATTTGCACACTACTGTAGAACATTTACTGTGCAAATATAAATGAACCCTACGGGTTCAGCGCTTTTCTCTGATTAAAAGAATATAAATCAGTGGATCGTTTCACTGGTTTGGTTAAGGCTGTGTAGGTACACATTTTGTTGTATTCTGTGCAATAAGTGGAGAATACATCTGGCCAGCTTTTAGTGCTGATGTATTTTACTCAAAGAAAACAATCTCTTGATGTCAGGTTGTGTAACTTGTCCTTTTCCAATATTATTTATCAAACTGGTTTCTGTGAAATAATTGGAGAATGTCTTTTCTGATCAGAAATAAGTCGCAGTGTTGGACGTTATTTGGTTATCTTACTGTTGGACTTTATTTGGTTATCTTACTGTTGGACGTTATTTGGTTATCTTACTGTTGGACTTTATTTGGTTATCTTACTGTTGGACTTTATTTGGTTATCTTACTGTTTGACTTTATTTGGTTATCTTACTGTTGGACTTTATTTGGTTATCTTACTGTTGGACTTTATTTGGTTATCTTACTGTTGGACTTTATTTGGTTATCTTACTGTTGGACTTTATTTGGTTATCTTACTGTTGGACTTTATTTGGTTATCTTACTTTATTTGGTTTTCTTACTGTTGGACTTTATTTGGTTATCTTACTGTCTTGAGAGCGCCTTCAATACCCTTCTTAAACATTTGTATGTTATGTACACTAAGTATACATAAAACGTACTTTGTTTCTTAAAATCTGGCCAGTCTTACTTAGTGAAAAGTTTGGATTCATTTTGGCATACGTTGATTCCACTTTGCAACTTCCGAGCGGGTTCAAGCTCAGTGTGCTAGGATATTGGTCTTTTGGTCTTTTTTAAAGGTTTCATTTATATTTGTACAGTACATGTTCTACAATATTGTGCAAATTAATTGGGACAGAAGTAAATTTTATGATTATCTCATAACATGTCTTAGTCTCCAGCTTAATTAATGTAGTTTGGGTTCTTTTTTTCATAAGAATTTGCTACTGACTTCTGGCAACCCTATCCAGCTGTAGTGTTACCCTGCGACTCTCGTCAGTGCTACAACAACTGTTGTTCTGTAAGGCTATTCTTGCAAGCGTGCTCCGTGGGTGAATGTGGTTTCGCCAAATTTTCCCGTTCAGTTCAGTATTGTAGCTCCCAGAAAACATGCTCATTTGAGTATCAGATAGATTGCCGAAAATTTTAGCCTAGCAAATTCAACTGTTGGTCGGATTCTGAAGAGAGCTGACGACAGTGGTAATCGTGGAGCGCTGCGTCGAGAAAGATGTGGAAAAAACGCAATGTTATTATAAGAAATAGTGTGAAGTATACTAAGAGAACCCAGCAAAGATCTACAGAGAGGTTTGGCTTCAGCCAAACAGTTGATTTTTCAACTGTTCGACGAAGGCTCCTTAAAGTTGGCAGAACTGCCAGGAAACCAGTAAAGAAACAATTATTGACTGCTGCTATGAAGAAAAAACGTCTGCAGTGGGCACTCGATCATAAGTGGTGGACGACAGATGAGGCGCGTTTTGAAGTACTTGGGTACAGATAAGTGGTAGTGAGACGGGGCAAAGGCGAGCCTCTTAGAAATGGGCACATTCAACAAGCGCCAAAACATCCACCTAAGAAAATGTTTTCTGGTAGTTTTACTGCTATAGGACTACTATAGCTAAAGTTTGAAAGCTTAAGTTTAATTTTCCTCCTAAGACTTGCCAGTATATAGCGAAGTCTATTGTTGTCGGCAGTTCCAGTTTCTTCTTCTATAATACTTGTTGTCTCATATGATCCATCAACATTTCTATAAGAGTTATATCTCCCAGTGTCATTTATTCTACAATAATATTCATATTTTCTCACTATTTATTGCATTATTCCATTTATTATTCTCTTGAAAGTAGATATTCACCACTCATTGCGCACCCTCTTGAGTTGTATCGATCGAATACGTCATATCAGTCTTCTTAATTTGTTTATAATCAGTTAAGGATTGTGTAGTTAAAATGCTCTGGCAGATGTAGTATTACTAACTAATATATATTCGATACCCTTCGATACACTTCGTTATATTTCTTCAGTCTCTAATGGTATAACTGGGATGTGTTCACCCCAGTTATACTTAGATACGACTCCACGAGAAAGGTTGTGCACTTACTGATAGTTAGACATAACTCTCTGGGAAAAGGTCTCCACCACAATGATGTTTGGATGCAACATTTTAGGGAAGGTAGTTCACCAAACTGATGTTTATATACTACTTCCTGGGAAAGGTTGTTGATGACCGATGTCAGATACGACTCGCTGAGTTGTGTCTAACATCAGTGTTACTGATGTTTAGATACAACTCCAAAGAGAGATTGTTCACCCCACTGATGTTTGAATGTAATTCCGTAAGGAAGTTACTTTATCACACGGATGCCCATATACGGCTGTCAGTTGACGGTCAATCAGCTGTTAAAATTATTTATTTCAGTGCATTTTTACGGAATTTAATTTATTAAATACCACTTATGTTTCTCTTAGCCTTTAATAATTACTATTACACTTTTAATTATATGCTTCCTTTAAAACCAGTTAATATCTAATTTAAAAGTAACGTCATTCATTCTCAATGAGGATTGGCCCAGTGCTACTCTTGGTTTGTTTACAGTTTTTTACCACCCGTATTTTGATAGACAGCTGATATACTCGATTTGTTACATACTATTTAGGTTTAAAATATTCAGTGTATATTGTTTTATTCATAATTTTTTACTAGTTTGATAAAATTCTTCCATAGGAACCTGTTACCGCATTTATTGACGTAATTCCGATTAAAGACTAAAAAGATGATATATTACCGTGCAGTTTCGTATCTAATCTTGTTACTGATTTAAAATGCACATGAATGACTTTTAATTTAAAAGTTATTTAATTTCTAGGTACACAGCACCATTTTGAGAGTATAAATGCCATTAAATTATTTCGTTATTGTACCAGCTAAGGAATTTAACTGACAAGTAAATATTTCTCTTATATTCTAGTGCCTTCAGTCTTTAATTAATTCGTGTGGAAACTCATATGTTCAAAATAGTTTCCACATATAGAGTACAGTGTTTCAGAACTCTACTATTAATTAAACTAGATGAGTATCACTTGCTGAGAGACCGAGAGAGGTGCCTCCCGTCTCTGATAAACTCAGGCCCCAAATGTTCCTTGAGCAGTAGCCCAAAACTGTTAACAGGCCCAGGAACTGTACCTCAGCACACTTACGATGCACAATGTTTGTGCCTTGAATCTGCAGTCCCGGATGAAGAAAGATGGAAATTGAAGACGTTTGAAGGCTTGTGTTACGTAGATACATTCTTCAAGGAAACAAGGGCTAGAGATGCGAAAAGCTCTCAAGAAGCCAATTAGGACACCTCTTTTAATGCGGGTGTCTTAGTGCGAAACTCGCTGAATTGTGTCTAACATCTGTGTTACTGATGTTTAGATACAACTCCAAAGAGAAGATTCTTCACCCCACTGATGTTTGAAGAATTCGAAGGAGTTCTATCAACGAGCCCATACGGCTGTCAGTTGACGGTCAATCAGCTGTTAAAATTATTTATTCAGTGCATTTACAAATTAATATTAATACCTTATGTTCTTACCTTTAATTACTATTACACTTTTTGGTAGGTTTTCTATACAATTTGAAGAGAAATTTGTCACTTTTCTAGTGTTTGCTAATGTATCATTCTAAATCAATTTGTCGGTAAATTTATTTAGACCGTCACGAACGAATGGTTTAAAGCAAATAACAGTACTGTGACTGGCCGAGAATCAAACCCCCGATATTTTAGCACGCCTCCCGGGAAGGCCCCCAAAATTCGAAGACGTCCTAATCCACTAGGCCATCAATGCTTCAATATCAGGTGCCCAGTACCATTGGACACATCACCTCTGATGCGAGCACATACATGGCCAAGAAAGCTACAGGACTAATTTTATTCTCCTTCAGTTTCTAATACCAGCCTTCACGTGCAGTACACATATTAATGCATCCATGAAGGAGCGGTTTTAAGCAAATAACAATACTTCCCGGGAGACGGGCTAAAATATCGGGGATTTGATTTCAGTCCAGTCGCAGAGAAAATGTAAGACTATGCACAATAAAACAAATCTATTAATTAATTGAGTAAACCTTAGTGAATCTGACACACCTTATGACTCCAACGTATCTTAATATAATGTAGCTCATTGTAAATGATATTTACCTGCCCCAGAGATGAAATATTATGATAAACAGTTCTGTCAAAACTTCACCCAAAATATTACCACAGTATTTTACCGCGCGTCATGTCCAGAACCACCCGAGAGAGAGAGAGAGAGAGAGAGAGAGAGAGAGAGAGAGAGAGAGAGAGAGAGAGAGAGAGAGAGAGAGAGAGAGAGAGAGAGAGAGAGAGAGGGAGAGAGAGAGAGAGAGACATATAAGACAGTATCTTCTCAAGATATACAGTAAATGTGATCAGTAGAACCAACAACAGGCCAAATAAAGTCATTTGCTAATAGGAAATTGATTTCACGCTGCAGTAGTGTTAGTATCTCGGGATAAGCTGTGTAAGGAAATTACTTGATCGGTTTAGTAATGCCGATATCCACATTACGAAAGGTAAGGTTACATATTTTCAGGACATTCAGAAAGACTTCGGAGTACTGTGGAAGAAGGGTCATAATATAGGTCATATGCACATCAGTTATGCCGAGCATTAATATCGAGCATCCTCCTACAGGAGTTGGGTAGTCTCACTTCCGTTCCACTGATCTCTTGAAATGCGTCCTGCTCACCATTAAGGTCTGAGGTAACAGAAGATACAATATTGGTATTACTAGGGGATGAGGTTCATCAAACCTTCTTATTTGGTTAGGTAGTAAATCTTACACTCCAAGGAGTTGTTTATAGGAGCCACCACATACTTGAGGTCAGACGTCTTCACCATCACTTGCATTGGGCCAACAAAGCACAACTTTAGGGTTATATCTACTCTTCATTTTTTCCTGCGCATTCTTAAACTTGTTTCTGGCCAACTGTCTAATATGGTGAAGCCTTTTCTTATAGTTATTATGGGTGTTACTTTTGATGTGTCCTTTTAAGTCTAAACCACCACCAACTCAAAGAGACTGTAGCTGGTGGAATCCTGTAGTGTTTCTCTCACAGCGACGAGCAGTTATGGTAAGGACTCGTTTCAGTCTGTAAGAAAAATTGAGGCAGTAAGTCGGTATTATGGTCTTTAAGTTTTGATGGAACCTTTCAAGTCCCTTCTGTGATCGAGGGTGGTACGCTGCCAGACAGGCCTTGTCCTCGAGTAGAGCATAGGTTAGAGCATTGAAGCCCTATTAGTGCAATGAATCTAACATGGGCTTTGAGAATATTATGGTGTTTATGGTGTGCACGGGCACCTCCTCATGGAATCTAGTTACCTAATCGAGAATGTAAGAAGAAAATGGTTTACCAACTTGAATTTCGGTAAAGGCTCTACACACTGTAATTAGATTTTTTTTTTCATAAGAATTCAGTCTTTAGTTAAAAAGAAAAGAAACACAAGGATAAGCTTCAGATACCTCCAAAATTAAATAAGTCTGTTGCTCTTCCCTGAATGTCGTTCCGTGGGACATGGAAGAGGAAGCGTCTGGCAGTCGACTGCCAACCGGGAATAGGAGGGCTTAACTATGGGAATTTCACTTTAATTACCTGGCCCAGACCAGCTGCCGTCGCAAAATAAGTTGTCCAACAAAATGTCTGAGTCCCCCAATGTAAGGTAAGCATTTCCAGTAGATTTTTCCTTTGACGTTACCTGTGTTATGGGCATTACTGGAAATATATAGTTTACATGTTGAACTTTCGTTGTCCACTATAGAATCAGGACACAATCTGGGAGATAGAATGTCAGTGACAATAACAATGCGTCATTCATACGACATTCCCCTGATTCTCCTAGAGTTAAATATCCTATGTAAAGGGAAGAAATTACTGCCCCACCATACGTCTCCAAAACTACATTTTGGTGGAAATAGTTGTTTTCTGAGGTGGGAAGTACCCGTCTCTTAACACAGAACAGTAAGCACCAGTATCCCTAAAAGTGATAACAATCACAGGTTGGTCTGATTCATTTATTGCCATTCTACTCTTACTATAAAATGAAGTCATGTTCTCATCTACATCATCCTGGGAAACGGGAACATCTACTACAGTGAAGATATTATTTACATCTTCTGATTAGTGGATCTATCCGTGTTCCCAGATTACCACTACCTGAAGACTGATTCTGCAGCTGGAAACAGCTGAGTTTGTGGAAGTTCCGACACTGAAAGCTGTCTTAGTTTTGGTGTTATTTGCCTGTGACTGTTCCTTGTAGGTACTAAGATGTTGATCACCAAGAGTGTCACTTTTTGGCTCAGCAGAAAAAGATTTCTCTGGTTACCTGTAATACCAGTGTACTGTAAACATAAAGGTTTAACTTGATGAGCTATTTGTGATTAATAAACTAGCATAAAAATGCTCCAACAACAGTAAACATGACATTTTCTAATAAGGGCTCTTGTTCTAAGGCGCTGGATGACAACTTAATCTCATTCCACAAGAGCTGTATGACCAGTACTAGCTTATCGTTTCCTTTAAATATAATAATAATAATAACTCTCCCACACTATTGACATTGGATATACACTAGGAACTGTCATGCAATTCCTTCAAACACGCAACTTTATCGGGAAGTTGATCACGTTAACTAGAGGTTAGCGTGAACCTTGCTTTCTAGCCTGACTTTACACTTACCGCTAGACGCAAAAAAAAGGAATTATGCTGACAGTGGTAACACTGACCTCCTGAGCAAACCTAGAGAGTTTGCTGGCAATGCCCTCCAGTGCCTAGTTAGGAATTCTGCTGACCTTGCTGTCTTAAGATAGCTTAGGAATTAGGTTGAGATTGTCTTCCTTTCCAAACAGATTTTTTGCTGTGATGGACCTAATTTGTAAACTTTGGTAGTGTGCTGAGATTGCCCTCCTATGCAAGCACAGGAATTCTTCTGTGATTGACCTCTGTGAAGCCAGGAACTGTGAGGAATTCAGCTGAGTTTACCACCCTATACGAACTTAGGAATTCTGCTGAAATTGCTCTTCCCTGAAGGCCAAGAAGGAATTCTGCTTAAATTGCTCTTTCGTGAGGTCCATTGAGGAATTCTGCTGACACTGCACTCCTGTGCAAACTTATGAATTCTACTGATACTGCCCTCTCCATGAGGCAGCAGCAGCTCTGCAACCTATGTAACATATCATTTAGTCTCTCCTGGACACGAAACTACCATTTATATATATATATATATATATATATATATATATATATATATATATATATATATATATATATATGGAGGCAGTGGAGATGTCATGTCTGAGGTCAATGTGTGGTGTGAATATAATGCAGAGAATTCGGAGTTTGGAAATTAGGAGGAGGTGCGGGATTACCAAAACGATTGTCCAGAGAGCTGAGGAGGGGTTGTTGAGATGGTTTGGACATGTAGAGAGAATGGAACGAGACAGAGTGACTTCGAGAGTGTATAAATCTGTAGTGGAGGGAAGGCGGGGTAGGGGTCGGCCTAGGAAAGGTTGGAGGGAGGGGGTAAAGGAAGTTTTGTGTGCGAGGGGCTTGGACTTCCAGCAAGCATGTGTGAGCGTATTTGATAGGAGTGAATGGAGGCATATGGTTTTTAATACTTGACGTGCTGTTGGAGTGTGAGCAAAGTAACATTTATGAAGGGATTCAGGAAACCGGCAGGCCGGACTTGAGTTCTGGAGATGGGAAGTACAGTGCCGGCACTCTGAAGGAGGGGTGTTAATGTTGCAGTTTTATAACTGTAGTGTAAAGCACCCTTCTGGCAAGACAGTGATGGAGTGAATGATGATGAAAGTTTTTCTTTTCGGGCCACCCTGCCTTGGTGGGAATCGGCCGATGTGTTAATAAAATATATATATATATATATATATATATATATATATATATATATATATATATATATATATATATATATATATACATATATATATATATATATATATATATAATATATATATATATATATATATATATATATATATATATATATATATATATATATATATATATATATATATATATATATATATATATATAAATGTATCAGGAAAATATTAATTTTCATCGTCAGTAAAATGCATTTTTACCATATTTAATACTGGTATGTGTAAAAGAGTGGATTCTGTATTTTTAATGTCAATTGTTTCTACACATCCTGCAGAGTGCAACACTATAGTAACACCTACAAAACTCAAATCCGGCTAACACGTTTTCCTCAGTCCTTTCGTGAATGTTGCTGGCCTCACACTCAGCGCATAAAATCCCGAAATTCCCTTGGCTGCACTAACATGGAATGATTTTTAGCACGTGTCTCAGTGTGGGTTATTTTGGAAGAAAATGTGAAAAATGTAAATGTTGCTCTTCATTCGATAATTTTTAAGTGTCGCATCCCATTAACTTTAACCCTTCGGTACCAATTACCAAGTAATGCAACTTCGGAGCGGCTTCAAACTTAATATGCTGGTATTTTTTTATGATACTGATCTCTTTGACATAACCACAGAGTGCTTTTTCAGCCTGACTTCAAAGTTGGTGTTTCTCAGTGGAAGGCTTGAAGTATATTTGAGCTGTGTTTGTCTTAGCTTGCCATTTATATTGAAGAAATTAAAATATTTATTTTCACACGATGACTTGTGAATACGTCTTCTGATTCGCTTCAGCTCTTCTATGTTATTTATTACAAACTTTTGCCTCACCCGGCACTATTCCAATAGTGTAGACAATGAACATAAGTATTTAAGCACTAACCAAGCACAAATTATACTTTCAGAATTATCTATGAGCACACATCTTGCTTCCAGCACAATGAACATAAATCTTGCTTCAAGCACTAATTAAGAGCACAAATCTTGCTTTCACTGCTGTCTACAGCCACAAATACTGCTTCCGGCAGGATTACTAAGAATACAAATCTTGTTCCCGCACAAATTTAGAATGCAGACTTGTTCCCGCACTGATTAAAAATACAAATCTTGCTTGCACCACATGCGAAGAACCCAAATCTTGCTTCCACCACTAAGAACACAAATCTACTTCCTGAACTTACTAAGAACAAAAAATCTTGCTTCTATCAATGATACCAACATAAATCTTGCTTCTAGCAATGATACCAACATAAATCTTGCTTCTAGCAATGATACCAACATAAATCTTGCTTCTAGCAATGATACCAACATAAATCTTGCTTCTAGCAATGATACCAACATAAATCTTGCTTCTAGCAATGATACCAACATAAATATTGCTTATAGCAATGATACCAACATAAATCTAGCTTCCAGCGCTGACTAAGAATATAAATCTGATTAAAAATATAGAATAAAGAGAATAGGCAGGCGGGTGCTGATAAATATTGAAAGGTTTATTAATTTTCCATCATGGGAGGGTATCAGTGTGTCAGAGCTGCTGACAACGGCAGTGTCAGAGCTGCTGACAGCGGCAGCTTCAACAATGCTTCGCCAAGTTTACACACCAAATGAGCTTTGCTGTTTATATATAAAAAATCTCGTTTTATTGTTTGATTTTTTTTACTGTAATTTCCACACTTTTGTTTTGTTTTGCATTTCATGTTTTATGTCAGGAGAGTGTTGCTTGTGTAGTGATGGCTGACATTGTTACCCACTAGTTGCTTGTGTAGTGATGGCTGACATTGTTACCCACTAGTTGCTTGTGTAGTGATGGCTGACATTGTTACCCACTAGTTGCTTGTGTAGTGATGGCTGACATTGTTACCCACTAGTTGCTTGTGTAGTGATGGCTGACATTGTTACACACTAGTTGGATGTGTAGTGATAGCTGACATTGTTACCCACTAGTTGGATGTGTAGTGATGGCTGACATTGTTACCCAGTAGTTGCTTGTGTAGTGATGGCTGACATTGTTACCCACTAGTTGCTTGTGTAGTGATGGCTGACATTGTTACCCACTAGTTGCTTGTGTAGTGATGGCTGACATTGTTACCCACTAGTTGGATGTGTAGTGATGGCTGACATTGTTACCCACTAGTTGGATGTGTAGTGATGGCTGACATTGTTACCCACTAGTTGCTTGTGTAGTGATGGCTGACATTGTTACCCACTAGTTGGATGTGTAGTGATGGCTGACATTGTTACCCACAAGTTGCTTGTGTAGTGATGGCTGACATTGTTACCCACTAGTTGGATGTGTAGTGATGGCTGACATTGTTACCCAATAGTTGCTTGTGTAGTGATGGCTGACATTGTTACCCACTAGTTGGATGTGTAGTGATGGCTGACATTGTTACCCACTAGTTGCTTGTGTAGTGATGGCTGACATTGTTACCCACTAGGTGCTTGTGTAGTGATGGCTGACATTGTTACCCACTAGTTGCTTGTGTAGTGATGGCTGACATTGTTACCCACTAGTTGCTTGTGTAGTGATGGCTGACATTGTTACCCACTAGTTGCTTGTGTAGTGATGGCTGACATTGTTACCCACTAGTTGCTTGTGTAGTGATGGCTGACATTGTTACCCACTAGTTGCTTGTGTAGTGATGGCTGACATTGTTACACACTAGTTGGATGTGTAGTGATAGCTGACATTGTTACCCACTAGTTGGATGTGTAGTGATGGCTGACATTGTTACCCAGTAGTTGCTTGTGTAGTGATGGCTGACATTGTTACCCACTAGTTGCTTGTGTAGTGATGGCTGACATTGTTATCCACTAGTTGGATGTGTAGTGATGGGTGACATTGTTATCCACTAGTTGGATGTGTAGTGATGGGTGACATTGTTACCCACTAGTTGGATGTGTAGTGATGGGTGACACCAGCTGGATGTACAGTGATGGAAGACACTAGCTGGATGTACAGTGATGGAAGACACTAGCTGGATGTACAGTGATGGAAGACACTAGCTGGATGTACAGTGATGGAAGACACCAGCTGGATGTACAGTGATGGAAGACACTAGCTGGATGTACAGTGATGGAAGACACCAGCTGGATGTACAGTGATGGAAGACACTAGCTGGATGTACAGTGATGGAAGACACTAGCTGGATGTACAGTGATGGAAGACACTAGCTGGATGTACAGTGATGGAAGACACTAGCTGGATGTACAGTGATGGAAGACACTAGCTGATGTACAGTGATGGAAGACACTAGCTGCATGTACAGTGATGAAAGACACTAGCTGGATGTACAGTGATGGAAGACACTAGCTGGATGTACAGTGATGGAAGACACTAGCTGGATGTACAGTGATGGAAGACACTAGCTGGATGTACAGTGATGGAAACACTAGCTGGATGTACAGTGCTGGAAGACACTACTGGATGTACAGTGATGGAAGACACTAGCTGATGTACAGTGATGGAAGACACTAGCTGGATGTACAGTGATGGAAGACACTAGCTGGATGTACAGTGATGGAAGACACTAGCTGGATGTACAGTGATGGAAGACACTAGCTGATGTCAGTGATGGAAGACACTAGCTGGATGTACAGTGATGGAAGACACTAGCTGGATGTCAGTGATGAAGACACTACTGGATGTACAGTGATGGAAGACACAGCTGGATGTACGTGATGGAGACACTAGCTGGATGTACAGTGATGGAAGACACTAGCTGGATGTACAGTGATGGAAGACACTAGCTGCATGTACAGTGATGGAAGACACCAGCTGGATGTACAGTGATGGAAGACACTAGCTGGATGTACAGTGATGGAAGACACTAGCTGATGTCAGTGATGGAAGACACTAGCTGGATGTACAGTGATGGAAAGACACAGCTGATGTACGTGATGGAAGACACTAGCTGGCATGTACAGTGATGGAAGACACCAGCTGGATGTACAGTGATGGAAGACACTATCTGGATGTACAGTGATGGAAGACACTAGCTGCATGTACAGTGATGGAAGACACTAGCTGATGTCAGTGATGGAAGACACTAGCTGGATGTACAGTGATGAGGACACTAGCTGGTGTAGTGATGGGAACAGCTGGTGTGTAGTGATGGAGGACACAGCTGGTGTTATGATGGGAGACACTAGCTGGGTGTAGTGATGGGAAGACACTAGCTGGTGTAGTGATGGAGACACTAGCTGGGTGTTAGTGATGGAGGACACTAGCTGATGTAGTGATGGGGACACTAGCTGGGTATAGTGATGGGGACACAGCTGGAGTGTGTAAGACACTAGCTGATGTCAGTGATGGAGACACTAGCTGCATGTACGGTGATGGGAACACTACTGGGTGTACAGTGATGGGGACACTAGCTGAGTGTCAGTGATGGAGACACTGCATGACAGTGATGGAAGACACAGCTGGATGTAGTGATGGAAGACACAGCTGGATGTCAGTGATGGAAGACACTAGCTGCAGTGTGCGTGATGGAAGACACTAGCTGTGTCAGTGATGGGAAGACACCAGCTGGTGTACAGTGATGGAGACACTAGCTGATGACAGTGATGGAAGACACTAGCTGCAGGTATCAGTGATGGAAGACACCAGCTGGATGTCAGTGATGGAAGACACTAGCTGCATGTAGGTGATGGAAGACACTAGCTACATGTAAGTGATGAAGGACACCAGCTGGATGTACAGTGATGGAAGACACTAGCTGGTGTAGTGATGGAGACACTAGCTGCATGTACAGTGATGGAAGACACTAGCTGATGTCAGTGATGGGAAGCACCAGCTGGATGTACAGTGATGGGGATCACTAGCTGGGTGTGTAGTGATGGGGAACACAAGCTGGGTGTGTAGTGATGGGGACACTAGCTCGGTGTTTATTGATGAGACAAGCTGAGGTGTAGTGATGGGGACATTAGCTCGGTGTGTATTGATGGGGGACACTAGCTGGGTGTGTTGTGATGGGGACACTAGCTGGATATGTAGTGAAGGGGACACTAGCTGGGTATGTAGTGATGGGGGACACAAGCTGGGTGTGTAGTGATGGGGGACACAAGCTGGGTGTGTATTGATGGAGGGAACACTAGCTGGGTGTGTATTGATGAGGGAAACTAGCTAGGTGTGTAGTAATGAGGGACACTAGCTGGGTGTGTAGTGATGGGGGACACTAGCTGGTTATGTAGTGATGGAGGACACTAGCAGGGTGTGTATTGTTGGGGGAAACTAGCTGGCAGTGTAGTGATGGGGGACACTAGCTGGGTATGTAGTGAAGGGGACACTAGCTGGGTGTGTAGTGATGGGGACACTAGCTGGGTGTGCTGTGATGGGGGACACTAGCTGGGTGTGCTGTGATGGGGAGGATGGCTTGGCTTAGCACACTGGAGGATGGTCTGGAACAGTACCTGAGGGACTAACCACACGGGGTCTCACTCACCGGGTGCCCGAGTTATGTATGAGATTCGTAATGTGACTATAAGCCAGAGTGCAACAATGTCTGTGCAAGCCAGAATCAAACAGACTCTAATCAGTGTTTAACGTACAGTTCCACGGTTTCCACTAGGTGGTCCTGGGCAAATTTTTAACAAGGCGTCGATCGTATATATAAAAAAATCGCCAATGTTTCGTGCTTCGCCGAAATTTGCTGACAGTATCTTGAGAGTTCAAATATTCAAGGGTAAACAAAGCTGTATCGATTTTCTTTATGTATTCGGAAATATGCGGAAGTTTTTCCCCGCAGACAGGACGTGACCTGGGCACTGATGATCCAACAATCACGTCCAACAATGCGCCCTTAAAAATACAACACAAACTTTTTCTTGGCAAATGAGAGCACGAACTCTCATCGATTTCTTTATCAATTCCTTCCCCTCAAGGTATAATTAATGATAATAATCCCATGTGTGTTTTTTTAAGCTTGTGAAAAAGATCGATACGTTGAAATTTCTTTCTATCTGAGTTTGTTTATCCTGTGTAACAGACGATAAGGAATAATGTAACAAATTATAGAATGAATTCTCGCACAACAAATATAATCACACCTTTGAAGTTCTTGGCTTTAAAAATAAAATCATTCTGGTAAGAGAAACGAGAACACGTAAAGAGTGATTTCATTTTTCAATCTCATTTCATTGGCAGTTTTCTTTGAAATTTTAAGATATTTGGATGAGAGCATATACGGAAACTAAGAGTTAGAGCACACTGAGAAAGTGTCAGCTTTTGCAGACTCCAGATCACAACACCTACTGAAGAAAGCATTAAACGATTGCCTTTTGCTGATTGGTAAGACAAAAAAACTGTAACCCACTCTGAAGAGCACAACTGTGGGGAGCCATTTCCTGAAATCTCTTCCTGCCTCCCGTCCTTCAGTCTTTCTTCCCTTCCCTCAGTCCTTCCTCCTTTCCTTTAGTCCTTCCTGCCTCTCTTCCTTTCCTCAGATCTTTCTCTCTCTCTTCACTTATTCCTGACACTACCAGAGTGTGACCTTGATATCAAGTTCCATTATAATGATTCCAGAAATACACTGCACACAACCACTCACACCCTCCACAACACTCACACCCTCCACAACACTCACACCCTCCACAACACTCACACCCTCCACAACACTCACACCCTCCACTAACCACTCACTAATACAGCCCTCCACACATGCACTTACACTCCTCCACAAACCTACAAATACCTTCACCCTGCACAAACCCACCATTCCTACACCTGTTCACACACACACACACACACACACACACACACACACACACACACACACATATATACACACACACACACACACACACACATACATACACACGCCCCGGTGGCCTGGTGCTAAAGCTCTCGCTTCACACACGGAGGGCCCGGGTTCTATTCCCGGCGGGGCGGAAACATTTCGAAGTGTTTCCTTCACACACACACACACAACATACACACACCAGCTAATCAACAGGCCTAGTGCAAAATGTAACTAGGACACAAACATACACACTAACACACACACACATACACACATTCTCATCCACGCTTCTGTATAAAATCGGTTAACTCATAAATTGCATTTTTAATCTATGTAGCACATGTCTTACTCCTCATTCTTTATCTATGTTCCACATGTGTTACTCTTTTTTTTTTTATTTCTGTTGCACATGTGCCTTATACCCTTCATTCTCTATTTAGTCAGTCATGTCTTGTATGAAACTACCCATGCATATACGAAGTGATTTAATCAACAGAGTATTCCTTACTCCGCTGTAGACGTCATCAACAGCGGAGTAAGGAATTGTGGGAAGACAAAATTCCAACAAACATGGTTCAGACAGAGGCACTTGTAAGAGAACAAGCTTTTAACAGACTTAGTTTTGCTCAAAGGTGAACTTTAGCTCATCTTTGTGAGAATGATTATGTAAGAAAGGCCACTGGTCTTACTTACTTTATCAAGTTATTGACATGATAAGCTCTGTGTAGACCCTATAGAGCGAAGCATAGTCATTTACTTGGTAAAGCTCAGTCTAGAGCGAAAGGTAATTATTAACGTGATAAAACTCTCTTCAGATCGAAACGTAGTCATTAATATGATAAAGCTCACTGGAGTATGACAGATACACAGGCTGAGGACACACACTGTTGCAAGACATACACACAAGGTGGAGACACTCTCTGTAGCAAAACATACATACAAGGTGAAGAGACACACTGATGCAAGACACACACACAAGGTGAAGACAAACGCTGAGGCAAGATATACACACAAGGTGAAGACACTTTCTAAAGCAAGGCAATACACACAAAATGTTAGCACATACACTATAGCAATACATCCACACAGGGTGAGGACACTCTGAAGCAAGACATCCACACAGGGTGAGGACACTCTAAAGCAAGACATCCACACAGGGTGAGGACACTCTGAAGCAAGACATCCACACAAGGTGAGGACACTCTGAAACAAGACATACACACAGGGTGAGGGCACTCTGAAACAAGACATACACACAGGGTGAGGACACTCTCTGAAACAAGACATACACACAGGGTGAGGACACTCTGAAACAAGACATACACACAAGGTGAGGATACTCTGAAACAAGACATACACACAGGGTGAGGACACTCTCTGAAACAAGACATACACACAGGGTGAGGACACTCTCTGAAACAAGACATACACACAGGGTGGGGACACTCTCTGAAACCAGACATACACACATTGTGAGGACACTCTCTGAAACAAGACATACACACAGGGTGAGGACACTCTCTGAAACAAGACATACACACAGTGTGAGGACACTCTCTGAAACAAGACATACACACAGGGTGAGGACACTCTCTGAAACAAGACATACACACAGGGTGAGGACACTCTGAAACAATACATACACACAGGGTGAGGACACTCTGAAACAAGACATACACACAGGGTGAGGACACTCTGAAACAAGACATACACACAGGGTGAGGACACTCTCTGAAACAAGACATACACACAGGGTGAGGACACTCTGAAACAAGACATACACACAGGGTGAGGACACTCTCTGAAACAAGACATACAAACAGGGTGAGGACACTCTGAAACAAGACATACACACAGGGTGAGGACACTCTGAAACAAGACATACACACAGGGTGGGGACACTCTCTGAAACAAGTGGATAAACCAACAAGTGGATAAACCAACAAGTGGATAAACCAACAAGTGGATAAACCAACAAGTGGATAAACCAACAAGTGGATAAACCAACAAGTGGACAAACCAACAAGTGGATTAACCAACAAATGGATAAACCAACAAGTGGATAAACCAACAAGTGGATAAACCAACAAGTGGATAAACCAACAAGTGGATAAACCAACAAGTGGATTAATATGATAAAGGCATAAACTTTATCATATTTTTATGAAGTTTTGATAACTTGATAAAACTTATTAATATTATATAACTTGTTAAGTTTATCGAGTCTGACAACTTGATAAATCTTAGTAACTTAAAAAAGTCTGATAACTTAATAAAGTTAGATATCTTAATAAGGCTTAATAACTTGATAATCTGATAAAGCTTAATAACGGATGAAGATTGATAACTGATAAAGTTAGGAAATCTGGCAATGTTGACAATTTGATGAAGTTTGACAAGTTGATAAAACATGAAAACTCGGTAAAGCGTGAAACTTGATCAAACTTTCTTGGAAGGAAAACAGATTTATTGTTTGCCACTGGAACATGTGTGCATCTGTCACTCTCCTACATCACTGGAACATGTGTGCATCTGTCACTCTCCTACATCACTGGAACATGTGTGCATCTGTCACTCTCCTACATCACTGGAACATGTGTGCATCTGTCACTCTCCTACATCACTGGAACATGTGTGCATCTGTCACTCTCCTACATCACTGGAACATGTGTGCATCTGTCACTCTCCTACATCACTGGAACATGTGTGCATCTGTCACTCTCCTACATCGCTGGAACATGTGTGCATCTGTCACTCTCCTACATCACTGGTCTTATGTTTGACGATTTTCGTATTATTTCACACAATCTATGTTCTTCACTGGGCTTCATGTCCTTATTTTCCAGAGCCATATCCTCCTTATTTCGTTCCATTTGATCAATTTTTACAAGACATCATGAAGAGATTTACATAAATTTTATTACTATTTTTTTCGGAACTTTTTTCATCACTTGCAAACTCATTTACATAATTTACTATTTAAGGAAAGTTTTATTGCAAAAATCTCCTGGGCTGTGGGGTGGAGTCATTAGGGCTACAGCTGGTGCTACTGACAAAAAGCATATACAGAAGAATTGTTTCCGAATCTTTTCTATTAGGAGCTCCGTAGCTCAGCTGTTAAGCGTTGGACCTGTCAATCCCAGGACCACTGTTAGAGTCCCCCACCCATTTTTCTACTTATTCATTTTCAGGCGTTTATTACGACTTTATTACGACTTATTTATTTATGTATGTTTTTAAATATATATATATATATATATATATATATATATATATATATATATATATATATATATATATATATATATATATATATATATATATATATATATATATATGACTCGTGTGAAATTGACTCGTGTGAGGGTGTCAACAGGGGACTCTCTCGCCCCTTTCTATTCTGTCTAGTCATCAAGGAAGTCACAGTAGCGCTGTCCAGTGAGCTCAATATCTGGTTCTTAGATGATGGCACCCTAGGTGGCACTACAGAATCTCTCCTAGGGGACATCAGGAAAATTAAAGACATGGGAGAGAGCCTGGGCCTATCTTTAAACCCCACCAAATGTGAAATAGTTTCTGCCAATCGACAGATGATCCAGAACATTAGTGCTGTTTTACCAGGGGCACGAGCCATTGATCCAGCCAACAGCACTCTCCATGGTGCTCCTCTTGGACCCAATGCCATCGATCTGGTCCTGGAAAAGAAAATCTCAGACCTCAGGACGATGGAAGGCAGGATGAAAGACATCGATACACATGATGCTTTCTACCTACTCACCAGGTGCCTGTCAATCTCAAAACTTACTTACTTCCTGAGATGCTCCCCAGCCTTCAGCAGTCCGAAACTCATGGACTATGACTCTCTCCTCAAGACCATGATATAGAGTGTATTGAATCTTTCCCTCGAAGATGGACAGTGGTTGCAAGCCTCACTTCCAGTCAGGCTTGGGGGGATGGTAGTACGGAAATCCTCCCAGATTCCCCTACCAGTTTTCTTATCCTCTTCCATAGCATCAAATGAGCTAATAAAACAAATTCTTCCAGACAATCTCAGTGATTCAGCAGGAATACAGGACCCTAGCTACACCAGTGCCATCACTGAATGGGAGACTCTTGCTGCTCCAACACCAAAACCTTGTGCAGAACTGGCCTACAAACAGTCAAGCTGGGATGGCTCCATCACTGAAAAGATACTTGCCAACATGCTTAGGGCTGTAACATCAGACAGGGAGACTGCCCGCCTCCTAGCTGTGAGTGCACATCACTCTGGGGACTTCCTCCAAACTGTTCCCATTTCGGCCATGGGAACACGCAAGGCGCAGTGGCTCTGCGCCTTGCTGCCCCAATTCACACGGAATATACGTGTATTTGCGGCAATGCGCAAGCCGACCAATATGGTCTACATGGTCTTAACTGTTCCAAAACCAGGGGCTGGCATGTAAGACACAATGAAGTCAACGACATCATAAAGAGAACCCTTGCTACAGCTGGATGCCAGCCGAGAGGCCCGATCACTAGCAGCCAACAATACCCACAACCCAGCAAACCGCCCCGACGGGATCACCATCTATCCTTGGAAGAATGGCAAGATCTTAGCATGGGACTATACCTGTGTGTCGACACTGGCTGACACCTACATCCATCACAGTGTCGGGCGACAGGGAGGAGCTGCTGACCACAGGGAGGTGTACAAGAACGGCAAGTACAGGGACATAAGCCAACAGTATCAATTTGTCCCAGTGGGATCAGAGACCTTGGGATCATGGGGAAAAAATGCAACACGTTTCCTTAAAGAACTGGGTTCCAGACTCATCGACACCACTAGGGACCCAAGGGCAGCCACTTTCATGTTCCAGCGCCTCAGCGTGGCCACCCAGAGGGCAAATGCATGCTGCATACTGGGCTCGCGTCCGGCTTCGGAGGAGCTGGAGGAGATTCATAATCTTTGATATATTGTACCAATGTATTCATGTTCATGTTTGTTTTCTGTCAATGTATTCTGTCTATTAATAAAGCACTTATGCTATATATATATATATATATATATATATATATATATATATATATATATATATATATATATATATATATTATATATACGTGTTGTGTGTGTGTGTGTGTGTTGTTCTCACCTATTTGTGGTTGCAGGGGTCGGGTCATAGCTCCTGGCCCCGCCTCTTCACTGATTGCTAGTAGGTCCTCTCTCTCCCTGCTCCATGAGCTTTATCAAACCTCGTCTTAAAACTATGTATAGTTCCTGCCTGTGTGTGTGTGTGTGTGTGTGTGTGTGTGTGTGTGTGTGTGTGTGTGTGTGTGTGTGTGTGTGTGTGTGTGTGACATTAACGGTGGAAGTTGAAACCCTTGTTTTACATTACTGCCGCCATTTTCCAGTGAGTTTATTTTATATCACTACGGAACCCACTACTCGTATCATCTGCACATTGGAACATGGAATACAAACTACCACGCTACCTTTTTTATTTTATACTGGCACTACTGGAACCCATGCTACCTTTTTATTTTATACTGGCACTACTGGAACCCAGCTACCTTTGTTTATTTTATACTGGCACTACTGGAACCCATGCTACCTTTGTTTATTTTATACTGGCACTACTGGAACCCATGCTACCTCTGTTTATTTTATACTGGCACTACTGGAACCCACGCTACCTTTTGTTTATTTTATACTGGCACTACTGGAACCCATGCTACCTCTGTTTATTTTATACTGGCACTACTGGAACCCACGCTACCTTTGTTTATTTTATACTGGCACTACTGGAACCCACGCTACCCCTGTTTATTTTATACTGACACTACTGGAACCCACGCTACCTCTGTTTATTTTATACTGGCACTACTGGAACCCACGCTACCCCTGTTTATTTTATACTGACACTACTGGAACCCACGCTACCTCTGTTTATTTTATACTGGCACTACTGGAACCCACGCTACCTCTGTTTACTTTATACTGGCACTACTGGAACCCATGCTACCTCTGTTTAACTTATACTGACACTACTGGAACCCACGCTACCTCTGTTTATTTTATACTGGCACTACTGGAACCACGCTACCCTGTTTATTTATACTGGCACTACTGGAACCCACGCTACCCCTGTTTATTTTATACTGACACTACTGGAACCCACGCTACCTCTGTTTACTTTATACTGACACTACTGGAACCCACGCTACCTCTGTTTACTTTATACTGACACTACTGGAACCCACGCTACCTCTGTTTACTTTATACTGACACTACTGGAACCCACGCTACCTCTGTTTAACTTATACTGACACTAGTGGAATCTACGCTACCTCTGTTTACCTTATGCTGACACTAATGGAACCCACGCTTCCTCTGTTTACCTTATACTGACACTACTGAACCCACGCTACCTCTGTTTATTTATACTGACACTACTGGAACCCACGCTACCTCTGTTTACTTTATACTGACACTATGGAACCACGCTCCTCTGTTTAACTTATACTGACACTAGTGGAATCTACGCTACCTCTGTTTACCTTATGCTGACACTAATGGAACCCACGCTTCCTCTGTTTACCTTATACTGACAAAGGTTGTTTATTTTGCATAGAAGAAAGATTGTTATTAGTCTATGAACGTGCCAATTTGAGAATTTAATTTTGAATCCCTAAGTTATTCATATGTAGTAGATGTGCCACATGTGCTTTTACAAGAACTTTAAATAATTTCTATATAAAAAAAATTCGTGTATAACTTTAAAATATTAAAACTTATTTTAACTCCTAAAGGAAAACTTTTAAATAATTAAGACTTATATTTTATGGAGTTTTGAGATGAGCTAAAATTAACTTGCCTTCTTGAAAGTGTTGATCTAAAGCTCTTGGACCTCTTGAAGGCGTTAATGTCCAGCTCTTGGGCCTCTTGCTTGAGCTGATCAGAGCTTTAGTCTTTTCGAGAGTTTAAGAGCAATGTCTGTTTTTCAAGAAACTTGGTGCAGATGGCCGAGGTTATGGCAGCCCAGGCATACCTCTATAGGATGGCACAGCTTCTGATGGCACAGCTTCAGTTACTGTAGTACAATGGTCAGTGTCAGCTGTGACTGCTGCTGCTGCGTTCATGCCACTGCTAACTATGTTGCAATTGTGTGCATCGTACAGTATGCAAAAAGACAAATATAAATAATGTGATACAGTTCTCTTTAGCAGTCTATATTGTACGTTTATCCTAAGATATCGAATCAGTGATATATATATATATATATATATATATATATATATATATATATATATATATATATATATATATATATATATATATATATATATTGCTAGGAATTCGCAAGAACAGGCGAAATATTCACAAACACTGATCTCTGGCCGACGGAGACTCAAACCAACGAACCTTGCAACAAGGTTCGCAGTACTTTATCGACCGTACCACACTGGACAATACCTTGGCGTCCAGCTCCAGCTTGGATATATATATATATATATATATATGGAGTTTTCCAAGAGAAAGATTCTTAGAGACTGATGGCTATATGTTTCTCTTTGACAGAAATATATAATGTTTTATTTTTGGACCAAACCTAACTTAGAAACCTCATTTAACCAAACTTAAACTAGCGTAATTTGTTTTAGCTAGATTCTGATATATATATATATAGCATAAGTCAGTTTATATTTATTTACTAATGCTTCAAATGAATGATATCTATTTTTTGTTATTCGTCTTAAAAGGCACGACATATATGGAAGACATTTATAAAAGAAGCACATTCATCATCATTCACTCCATCAGTGTCTTGCCGGATGGGTACCAATTCTACAGTTCAAAATTGAAAATATCCTCATCCCTCCTTAAGAGTGCAGGCATTGTACTTTACCCCTCCAGGACTCAAGTCCGGCTAACCTTTCCCTTAATCCCTTCATCTTACTATTCCAAGCGCTTTTTTTTTCTTTTTATCTCTTACCTCATTAAGGAACGACATAAACAGTAAAACAACAACAAACTCATGAAGCTGAGATTTGACCTCACAGATGACCTCACATATACCTTACACACTGAGCGTGGGAATTCCTTTCCACTGTTGTGAAGTTTTTAGTCAGGTCACATGTCAAGTACAATATTAGAATAAAAGGTGAGTGGTCTTACAGTCAGCATCAAGGGATTAACAACAAACTCACTCACTCTGACACACCATCAGCCACTCCAGCAGGCAGGATTATATACATTTTATGCAGGCTGGAATAAATGTATACCAGGGAATACTATACAAATTTTGCTAAGGCAGAAATAGTATTTAGATATATTTTAGCTTATTTACTGATTCGTATTTATTTTATTCATCCACTGCCTTTCTCTCCCCTTGTTGTTGTTGTTGTTTAGTTCGTGGTGCTTATGTGCGTGATGTTCATATGTGAGGTGCTTCTGAGTGGCGTTTCTGCGTGTGATGCTTCTGAGTGGCGTTTCTGCGTGTGATGCTTCTGAGTGGCGTTTCTGCGTGTGATGCGTTTGTGTGGTGTGTCTGTGTGTGATGCTTTTATGTGTGGTACATCTGTGTGTGGCATTTCCATGTATGATGCATCTAGGTGTGATACTTATATGAGTGAAGCTTCTATGTGCGGTGCTTCTATGTGGTGTCATCTGTGTGGTGCCTCATGTGTTGTGCCTGTCTGTGTGGTACGTCATGTGTCGTGTCTGTCTGTGTGGTGCCTCATGTGTCGTGCCTGTGTGTGTGGTGCCTCATGTGTCGTGCTTGTGTGTGTGGTGCCTCATGTGTCGTGCTTGTGTGTGTGGTGCCTCTATGTGTCGTGCTTGTGTGTGTGGTGCCTCATGTGTCGTGCTTGTGTGTGTGGTGCCTCTATGTGTCGTGCTTGTGTGTGTGGTTCCTCATGTGTCGTGCTTGTGTGTGTGGTTCCTCTATGTGTCGTGCTTGTGTGTGTGTGTGGTGCTTCTATATTTGGTGCTTTAATGTGTGGTAATTTAGTGCGTGTGATGCCTTTAATCGAGGTGTTTCTCTGTGTTGTGTTTCTATGTGTGGCGTTGTTACATGAGATGCTACTCTGTGTGATACTTCTATAAGGAAGGTTTCTATTTGTGATGCTTCTATGTGTGGTGATTCTATGTGGGATGCTTATGTGTGTGATGTTTCTCTGTGTGGTGATTCTTTGTGTAATTCATCTGTGCGTTATACTACTATGTGTGATGTTTATATGTGCGGTACTTCTACTTGTGATGGTTCTATGTATGATACTTCTATGTGTGATGCTTCTTTGTGTGTAGTGTTTATATGTGTGGATCGTCTTTATCTGGAGCTTCCATGTGTTGTGTTTCTATGTATGATATTTCTTATCCGTGTCTATCTTTCAACAGTGCATCTGTAACCATTTAAAACCTTTCAAGATATCTCTTCCTCTGTTCACTCTTTATGTCGTTTCAGTATTTAGAACGTTATCTTGTCTTCCCTGGTCCTTCTATCAACTAATTCAGCAAGTTCAGTTCCCTTATTCTCTTCACACATTTCATTCGTCATAGTTCGGAACTAACCTCCTTGCGATCTTTTGTGTTTTCTCGGTTTTTTACTTGTTTTTTTTGGGGGAATTAGGTCCAGGATTTTGCTAGTTATTTCAAGATATCCCTCACATATTCTTAAAAATATATGTGAATGTTTGCTCGTGTGTGGGGTTTTCTAAGACTCAGTCCCCATGAATGCCCATATATATATATATATATATATATATATATATATATATATATATATATATATATATTTTTTAAAATATATATATATTGCTAGGAATTCGCAAGAACAGGCGAAATATTCACAAACACTGATCTCTGGCCGACGGAGACTCAAACCAACGAACCTTGCAACAAGGTTCGCAGTACTTATCGACCGTACCACACTGGACAATACCTTGGCGTCCAGCTCCAGCTTGGATATATATATATATATATATATATATATATATATATATATATATATATATATATATATATATATATATATATATATATATATATATGGAGTTTTCCAAGAGAAAGATTCTTAGAGACTGATGGCTATATGTTTCTCTTTGACAGAAATATATAATGTTTTATTTTGGACCAAACCTAACTTAGAAACCTCATTTAACCAAACTTAAACTAGCGTAATTTGTTTTAGCTAGATTCTGATATATATATATAGCATAAGTCAGTTTATATTTATTTACTAATGCTTCAAATGAATGATATCTATTTTTTGTTATTCGTCTTAAAAGGCACGACATATATGGAAGACATTTATAAAAGAAGCACATTCATCATCATTCACTCCATCAGTGTCTTGCCGGATGGGTACCAATTCTACAGTTCAAAATTGAAAATATCCTCATCCCTCCTTAAGAGTGCAGGCATTGTACTTTACCCTCCAGGACTCAAGTCCGGCTAACCTTTCCCTTAATCCCTTCATCTTACTATTCCAAGCGCTTTTTTTTTCTTTTTATCTCTTACCTCATTAAGGAACGACATAAACAGTAAAACAACAACAAACTCATGAAGCTGAGATTTGACCTCACAGATGACCTCACATATACCTTACACACTGAGCGTGGGAATTCCTTTCCACTGTTGTGAAGTTTTTAGTCAGGTCACATGTCAAGTACAATATTAGAATAAAAGGTGAGTGGTCTTACAGTCAGCATCAAGGGATTAACAACAAACTCACTCACTCTGACACACCATCAGCCACTCCAGCAGGCAGGATTATATACATTTTATGCAGGCTGGAATAAATGTATACCAGGGAATACTATACAAATTTTGCTAAGGCAGAAATAGTATTTAGATATATTTTAGCTTATTTACTGATTCGTATTTATTTTATTCATCCACTGCCTTTCTCTCCTCCCTTGTTGTTGTTGTTGTTTAGTTCGTGGTGCTTATGTGCGTGATGTTCATATGTGAGGTGCTTCTGAGTGGCGTTTCTGCGTGTGATGCTTCTGAGTGGCGTTTCTGCGTGTGATGCTTCTGAGTGGCGTTTCTGCGTGTGATGCGTTTGTGTGGTGTGTCTGTGTGTGATGCTTTTATGTGTGGTACATCTGTGTGTGGCATTTCCATGTATGATGCATCTAGGTGTGATACTTATATGAGTGAAGCTTCTATGTGCGGTGCTTCTATGTGGTGTCATCTGTGTGGTGCCTCATGTGTTGTGCCTGTCTGTGTGGTACGTCATGTGTCGTGTCTGTCTGTGTGGTGCCTCATGTGTCGTGCCTGTGTGTGTGGTGCCTCATGTGTCGTGCTTGTGTGTGTGGTGCCTCATGTGTCGTGCTTGTGTGTGTGGTGCCTCTATGTGTCGTGCTTGTGTGTGTGGTGCCTCATGTGTCGTGCTTGTGTGTGTGGTGCCTCTATGTGTCGTGCTTGTGTGTGTGGTTCCTCTATGTGTCGTGCTTGTGTGTGTGTGTGGTGCTTCTATATTTGGTGCTTTAATGTGTGGTAATTTAGTGCGTGTGATGCCTTTAATCGAGGTGTTTCTCTGTGTTGTGTTTCTATGTGTGGCGTTGTTACATGAGATGCTACTCTGTGTGATACTTCTATAAGGAAGGTTTCTATTTGTGATGCTTCTATGTGTGGTGATTCTATGTGGGATGCTTATGTGTGTGATGTTTCTCTGTGTGGTGATTCTTTGTGTAATTCATCTGTGCGTTATACTACTATGTGTGATGTTTATATGTGCGGTACTTCTACTTGTGATGGTTCTATGTATGATACTTCTATGTGTGATGCTTCTTTGTGTGTAGTGTTTATATGTGTGGATCGTCTTTATCTGGAGCTTCCATGTTTGTGTTTCTATGTATGATATTTCTTATCCGTGTCTATCTTTCAACAGTGCATCTGTAACCATTTAAAACCTTTCAAGATATCTCTTCCTCTGTTCACTCTTTATGTCGTTTCAGTATTTAGAACGTTATCTTGTCTTCCCTGGTCCTTCTATCAACTAATTCAGCAAGTTCAGTTCCCTTATTCTCTTCACACATTTCATTCGTCATAGTTCGGAACTAACCTCCTTGCGATCTTTTGTGTTTTCTCGGTTTTTACTTGTTTTTTTTGGGGGGGAATTAGGTCCAGGATTTTGCTAGTTATTTCAAGATATCCCTCAAATATTCTTAAAAATATATGTGAATGTTTGCTCGTGTGTGGGGTTTTCTAAGACTCAGTCCCCATGAATGCCAGTGCAACCAATTTTTTTCCAAAGGCCTTCTTATACCCAGGAGCAAGTTATTGCCAAAACTGCGACATAGCATATTATTTTCGGAACGGGGACGACACTCGTGAATTATGGGGGAATATATATTTTTGTCTAATATCGATTAGGAAAATATTTTATTGATCTTTTTAAAGCTGATTTCACAAACAAATATATTTCCTACCTAACCTAGTTTAACCTAATCTAGGTTACGATACGCTAAGTTAGAATCGGCTATAACTGAACCTTAACTAATTTTACATAGGTTAGGTTAGCCTGGGTCCTATTCAGTTCGATTATATTGTTGTAAATCAATCACATTAACTAGTCATTAGTTTTCTAAAATACCTAAGATATCGGCGCTCCCTAGGTCTTTATTTTCTGCGTGCGTTTATTTACCCGAGTGCTTTACGCGCGTAGGTAAATACCCGGGCAACGTCTTGTGCTCTGCCAGTTGCTATACACTATGTGGTCATAAATGACTCTTTCATGAGCTTCCTGAAAGCTAATCTTAGATTTGGCAAATTCTACAGAGGTGTGTGTGTGTGTGTGTGTGTGTGAGTGCTCGCGTGTGCGTGTACGTAGGTTGGGATGAGGGGGAGAGGGGAAAGCCCGGGTGCGTGTGTGATAGGAGTGCTAATGGGCTCTAAGTCTGATAGGAGCAGCTAGGTATCGTAGTACCAGAGTGAACTGTATTAGTACACTTTGTATTTAAATAAAAATTCGGATCAAGATCAGACTTGCTTCACACATGCAACAGGGCAAGGCACACGCACGGCGGAATATACACGAACGCAGTACCTCACGCAACACAGTTTATATATTAATATATGTATATATATATATATATATATATATATATATATATATATATATATATATATATATATATATATATATATATATATGTCGTGCCGAATTGTAAAACTGGTCACTTAACAAGAACTAATTTAAAATTAAGTCCTTCCTAAAATTTTCTCTTATACATTTAAAGATATATTTTTTCATTTATGTTAATATAAAAATTAACGATTTTGTACCAAAAAAAAAAAAACTTACCTAACCTTATTATAACAAGCGCAATTGAATTTAGCCTAATCCAACTAAATATATTTTATACAAGTTTACAATAATTTAATAACTGTGAGGGAACAGCCTATGATTTGTGGGGTTCTGGTTGTTCAGACACCCAGGAACCATTAGAGTGTTACTGCCCGCACTACCATCTAGCGGGCTGAGGCTAAACTCCAGTTCCTGGGGTCTGATTTGCTTTAATTTCTACTCCTGGTAGTATTAACCTTACCTGGTGTGGGTTGAAGTTAGAAGAATCCCTTCACCTCCACTCTTCTCCTGATCAGGTAAGGTGATCTACCAGGAGTATTTCTGTTCATTGTTTCTGATTTAACTGGTTACCAGTAATGACATTGAAATTAAATACCACACTTTGTCTTTCTTCAATGTTATACTTATCTAACTTTATGTAACCAGTGTTATTTTCTTTATTGTCAGCTCTGCTGCTGGCCTGGTCAACCAGGGTAGACGCTAGTAAATTGGGGCAAGATGCCTGTCTACTGGACATAGTAGGACATTACGACTACTCCTCTCTGAAATCTGAATAGTGGTGTTACAACCAAGTAGTGACAGGATTTTCAGAACATCGGACGAACACCTGCCTTCCTGGAGTCTACCTGGAGGGCATTCCGGGGATCGACGTCCCCGCGGCCCAGTCTATGACCAGCCCTCCCGGTGGATCAGGGCCTGATCAACGAGTCTGTTACTGCTGGCTGCATGTAGTCCAACGTACGAACCACAGCCCGGCTGATCTGGCACTGACTTTAGGTATCTGTCCAGCTCCCTCTTGAAGACAACCAGAGGCCTACTGGTAATGCCCCTTATGGCTGATGGGAGGCTGTTGAACAGTCTTGGGCCCCGGACACTTATTGTGTTTTCTCCTAGTGTACCAGTGGCGCCTTACTCTTCACTGGGGGTACGTTGCACCGTCTGCCAAGTCTATTGCTTTCGCATGGCGTGATTTCTGTGTGCATATTTGGGACCAGTCCCTCCAGAATCTTTCAGGTGTAGATTATGATATCTCTCTCTCGCCTGCGCTCCAGTGAACATAAGTCTAGTGCTTCCAGGCGTTCCCAGTAGTTAAGGTTTTTGATGGAACTTATACGTGCAGTAAAGGTTCTCTGTACATTCTCTATATCTGCAATTTCACCTGCCTTGAATGGAGATGTTAATGTACAGCAGTATTCTAGCCTAGAGAGAACAAGTGATTTAAAAAGGATCACTGGCTTAGCATCCCTTGTCTTGAATGTTCTCATTATCCATCCTATCAGTTTCCTCGCAGATGTGATAGTGGCATTGTTGTGGTACTTGAAGGTGAGGTCTTCGGATATTACCACACCAAGGTCTTTCACATTACTTTTCCGCTCTATTGTGTGATTAGAATTTGTAGTATACTCAATCCTAGTTATTATTTCCTCCACTTTTCCATAACGGAGTAGTTGGAATTTGTCTACATTGAACATCATATTGTTCTCTGTTGCCCATTGAAAAACTTGGTGTTACGGGACTCGCCCTTACCCATCATTATATACTTTAGCATATGGCAGTAGAAAATGTCTATCATTATTATGAAAATAAGCGTTATATTGGCAAGTGGTATGTCTCCTGTACATCTAGGTAGGGTATTATGTGACGTATGGTTAACTATCCATCCGCTCGTTAACAGGTCAGGAATTCCCGCCTTACCACGTCATCGTACCTAATGAGGGGGGCCACCTGCTACACAGCTGTCAGTATCTATTCAGCGAGTCAGACAGAGAGACCGAGAGAGTATTCTGTAGTCAGCAAGCAGTGATCTGTCGGTCATCAGTCAGATGTCATTCAGTCCTCATCGAGTCAACTGTCAGTGATTGGTCAATGATCCGTCAGTGAGCATTCAGTCCTCAGTGAGACTTTCATGGTGAGAACTGTCCTCTCACTTTTCCTGAGAAGCACCTTGGATTTATTTTTCTGACCTTTGTGAGGTTCCTGTGTGAGCCTCCATCACCTTGAGTGGTGTTTGTCTAAGTCGCGGCTCAAAGCAAGTGAGTGCGTTGTAGTAAGTGAGACGCTGAGGTTCGTCTCTGTTGCCGCTCAAAGCAAGTGAGTGCGTTGTAGTAAGTGAGACGCTGAGGTTCGTCTCTGTTGCCGCTCAAAGCAAGTGAGTGCGCTGTAGTAAGTGAGACTTTGGAATATATGTCTAATGGCGCTCATAGCAAGAGTGAGTGTTGTGCAGTTGTGGAGACTTTGGAATATGTCTCTAATGGCGCTCATAGCAAGAGTGAGTGTTGTGCGGTTGTGGAGACTTTGGAATATGTCTCTAGTGGTGCTCGTAGTAAGAGCGTGTGTTTGCTGTATTGCAGACGCTAGAGTTTTCCTTTAGATTTTGTAGAAACTAGTTTGAGCGACATAGTCTTAAAAGACGCCTGTGTGTATATCCTTAGAAACAGATTCATTGGAAAACTTTAAGTGCGTAAACATTTCTATTCCCTTTATTGCTCTGAAAGTGGTTACTAATTAAGAGTTGTGAATAGTCTACCTTCTAGATACATTACGGTGATAATGGTTTAATAAATAAGTGTTATGCTTTCCGACTCAGTGTGAAGAGTCAAGTTATATGTTAAGTGAATAGAACGTCTTGCAATTTTAGAGCCATTTAGTGTAATAGATGAGACAGTAGATTGAATGTTGCGCCCTTCATTAATAAGTGAGCTTAAGATAAACTTGTCTGTAAATATAGTTTCTTGGTGACATCATTTTAAATATTTTATATAAAGCTTTCTACGGATTATTAAGTTAATAAAAACCAGAAAGAATTATTGTGATTATTTCGTTCCTATTGATCCCTTTTCATTTCTTTTGTAACTTGATGTTAAAGTCTTGTTACATTGTTACTGGCCTGGGCAGAACAGGCCCTAGAAAGGCCCAGGTTTGTAACACTTGGTTTATATATTTTGGAGATTTGCTGTGTCCTCAATGGATGACACTCTCATGCAGATCCTAGTATCATCTGCAAAGGATGATACAGTGCTATGGTTTACATACCTGTCTATGTCTGATATGAGAATGAGGAACAGGATAGGTGCGAGTACTGTGCCTTGTGGGACAGAGCTCTTCACTATGGCAGCTTCCGATTTAACTCTGTTTACCACTACTCTTTGTGTTCGATTGGTTAGAAAGTTGAAGATCCATCTGCCTACTTTGCCAGTTATCCCTTTAGCACGCATTTTGTGTGCTATTACACCATGATCGCACTTGTCAAAGGCATTTGCAAAATCTGTGTATACTACATCTGCATTCTGTTTGTTTTCCAGTGCATCTAAGACCATATCATAGTAGTCTAGCAGTTGTGAGAGGCAGGAGCAACCTGCTCTGAAACCATGTTGCCCTGGGTTGTGCAATTTTTGAGAGTCCAGGTGGTTTGCTATCCTGCTTCTTAGAACTCTTTCAAATATTTTTATGATATGGGACGTTAAAGCTATTGGTAGATAGTTATTAGCTACTGCTTTGCTGCCACCTATGTGGAGTGGGGCTATATCCGTTGTTTTCAGTGACTGTGGAATATCACCTGTGTCTAAGCTCCTTCTCCATAGCATACTTAGGGCCCGTGAGAGGGGTTTCTTGCAGTTCTTAATGAACACAGAGTTCCACGAGTCTGGGCCTGGGGCTGAGTGCATGGGCATGTTGTCGATGGCTTTCTCAAAGTCTAGAGGAGTTAGGGTTATGTCAGAAATTTGGCATACATTGGCAGGGTTTTGAGGCTGATTCATGGAAAAATTGTTTGGGTTGTCTATCTAGACTGATTAGTGGCTCCCTGAACACAAGAGTCATATTGAGATTTCAGTATCTCACTCATTTCTTTGTTGTCTGTGTAAGATCCGTCTTGTCTGAGCAGGGGCCCTATACTAGAAGTGGTTTTTGCCTTATTTTTGGCATATGAAAATAAATATTTCGAATTTCTTTTAATTTCACTAATCGCTTTTAGCTCCTCTTGACTCTCCTGGATCCTGTATGAGTCCTTTAAAGCTCAATATTTTCCACTTCCCTGGTTAGCGCTTCCTTCCGTGAATCAGATAGTCCGGCATTCTTGAGGAGCTCAGTGATTCTTCGTCTTCTCCTGTAGAGGGAGCGTCTCTCTCCACCGCCACCCAGGATAACATCTTTTCTTCTAAAAACACCATACGACCATCCTGGGCATTAGATACTCCTGTCCCAACATCATACTGGAACCACAACGGCCAATTTTTAATTTTTATTTAATTTTAATTAAAATCTTTAGAAAATTATCTTCATTATTATTCCTCGAGCCATTCATTTATTTGCTTATCTATTCTTTTTGTTCAAGCGGAAGACGTTCCTCTGACAATAATAAACAAACACAATGTAATATATTTTTTTTCGTTAGATTCAGAATGATTTTTGCGAAATTATTGCATACACAAATTTTTGCTTGCCTTATTCGGCAAGGAGTGCTTTGCTATTTAAGCCAAAATCGCAAATTTTACTTATTCAGCACGACATACGTATATATATATATATATATATATATATATATATATATATATATATGCAAAACTTAGAAAGAATCCCTTAGAAACAGTTAACAGCAATTTCAATAAAGCATCTATTGAAGGGCAAAGATGAATTAATTAAAAAATTTACTTCCACTAATCCATCTTTACCTTATATGTATGGATTAATTAAAACACACAAACCTGGTAATCCTGTTAGACCAATTATTAGCTCCATAGGTTCAGTTTCTTAAACTTTCTAAATGGCTTGTTGATATTTTGAGCCCAATTGTTGGGAAAAAAAAAAATAAAAAAATTCTAATTTTAATGTTAAAAACAACTTAGATTTAGTTGATAAATTAAGCACCTTGACTGATTTAAATGATTTCAATATGGTTAGTTTTGATGTTACCTCCTTGTTTACAAAAGTTCCAGTTGATGATTTACTAAAGTTCTTATCTGAAGAACTGGTTAATTACGATTTACCATTGCCAGTTCCTACTATCATTAAACTTATTAAACTTTGTATTGTTGATGCAAAATTTGTATTTAATGATGAGTTTTACACTCAGAAGTTTGGTATGGCAATGGGAAATCCTCTTTCACCTGTTCTTAGTAATTTATATATGGAATTTTTCGAAACAAGATTGCTTAACACAATCCTTCCCAATAGAGCTAAGTGGTATAGATATGTTGATGACGTTTTGTGCCTTATGCCTAAGAATGTAGACATAAACCATTTCCTTGTTAAATTATATAGCTTAGCTCATTCTATAAATTTTACTGTTGAATTTGAAGTAAATAACTCATTGCCTTTCCTAGATGTTTTTATTATTAAGGGTAACATTGATTTTAAATTTAAAATTTACAGAAAACCTACAAATAATTGTTCCTATGTACACTATTACTCTTCACATCAAGATAGAGTTAAAGTGTCAGTTTCTCTTCTATGTTTTTGAGAGCTTTACGCATTTGTAGTCCAGAGTTCATAGATGAAGAAATCTCTAAAATTTATGAAATAGCTAATGATTTAAAATACCCAAGAAACATAATTGATAAATCTTTTAAAATAGCTAGAAATACTTTTACAATCCAAAAGGGACAACCAACCTTATTCAACCAAAAATATGTTGGTTCTCCCTTACCATGAAAACTTGGTTGATATGCCTTCTTTTCTTAAGAATTTTAATATCAAAGTTGTATTTAAAAATCTTGATACAGTAAAAAGACTTTTGATAAAAAATTCCCCCCAAAATGCTGACGGATGTGTCTATAAGATTCCCTGTAAAATATGCGATAAAGTTTATTATGGTCAAACTGGTAAAAGTCTTGAACTAAGATTAAAACAACATAAATATAGCATTAGAACTGGACAAGATTCTAATGCTCTATTTATTCATGTGAGAGACTTTAACCATCCAATTGATTTTGAAAATGCTGAGAAGGTTGTATCAAGCAAGTCCATGGTTGAGAGGAATATAATAGAATCATGTTTCATTAAAAGCAGTTTTGAAAATATGAATATTTCTTTTGGTTTATATAAATTGGATTCATTTATAATTAATAAAATTTGGGAAGAATTTAATGATAAATTGGACTAATCTTAATTCTTGGGAAGAGTTTCAGGTCCTTTCTTATGTTCCTCTTCAGAGTCGTGAGATGTTACGCTACTGTGAGGTGTTGTCTTTGTTAGTGTGATGTGACTGTGAGGTGTATTCTGCCCCTTTATAAGCCTTCTTCTGACGTTTCCTTTCATAGTTCCTTGATAATGTGAGTAGTCACGAAAGCCTTGGAATTCTTCTATTTTTCATAGTGGTTGTTTTGCATATATATATATATATATATATATATATATATATATATATATATTAACTAATTTTATAATTACTGCTATTATTAGCTTTGAGAGACTACATGTACGGTCAGAGGGAAAAACTTTAAAGTTAAATTTCAGTATACACCATATGTCTACTTTCCTGTGCGTTTCTTGAGTGTTCTTAACACTGTAAAGTTTGTTACCAACTTTTTCTTGGGGAACTAAGTGAGTCCTGCTTCCAAAAGCCGGAAGTCAAATAATGAAATTTAGTTCGGGAGTTGTTCGAATTTGTGTAAATGTTGTATGAATGTTAAGTAGGAACTTACTGAAATATTATTATTAACGGTAATTATTATGAATTAATATTATAAAATTGTGATGGAACAGTTTTAAAGGGGGGAAACTAAATTATTTACCAGAGCTGTGTCTGACAGCCTTATAGCTGAAGAACAATAAATGAATTGTTAAACACGGTAAAAAAAAAAAACAATGTTTAAATTCAAGCATTGTGTTGATAAACATGTACGTTTGATGTGAGACGTTGA